>JBBMHQ010089474.1:0-10831 GCA_037834295.1 Postelsia palmaeformis | reverse complement strand
GTGTGGGTTTGTTGGTGCGTTCATTCCTTCTCCTGTTTTTTTTTTCTCTATTTTCCTTTTTTCTTTCTTTCCTCTTCCGTCGTCCATTTCCCTTTCGTCAACCCCTCCACCTTTCTCCGTATCCATATCCCCCCCCCCCCCGCCCCCCCATCCTTCCGGCCAGAGCCGTAGATGATTGGTAATTTCCATAAATATTTTCGTCCCGTATAATGTTTCATATTCCTCGCATACGCTTCTGCCGCCACCCGGGGCATTGCACGTGACGCTCCGTGCTTGCGCTTCACGTACGGGAAGTGTGCGTACGTACAGCAGTGAGGATGCTCCCTCCCCCGACAGGTGCCGGTGTGCTCCTGCTCAAAACGCCGGCACTATTAACCCCTTTAGAACTCCAGTCCCGTTTTGGAGACAAAGCGATAAAATTCCAAGTAATTTGTACCCAAATGTCCCCTATAGACGAGACTGCACTCCTGTCAATAAAAGAGTCCAAGACACTATGGAGGCCAGCCGACGCTACTCCGCGCGCTGCCACACTGATCACGACCCCATCTGCGACTCCAAGCGGTCTCGCGCGCACTCGTACGGGGAAGCATAGTAAATAGGACCCACCACTGTAAAAGTAGCGAAACATATAGGGTTTTGTGTGTACCGTAGATCCTATTCAATATGGCCCCCTGTAATATTACATGGCAGGCAGCAAGCATTACTCAGCCGGCCCTAAAGAGAGACCGCTGCTGTTCCGGTACAGTAGACAAAATCTTTTGCGTTTTTTTTTTTTTTGCAGCCCCACGGGGAAGCGGTTGTTGTTAATCGTTTTTTTGCGCCGTTTTCCCTGGGTTGTCTGGACTTGGTACGGGAAGCTAATAGTCGATACCCACGATAACCCTCAAAATCCATGTACGCCCCCACTTTTTTGCACACCGCGCATGGTTCTTGCGTACCAGTATTAATAGTAGTTTGTCCCGACTAGTTACTGCGAATGGTCGGGAGGCGAGAGGAAGCCAACTGACTGCAATAGTCGACTCATTGTAATGGTCTTTACCAGCACGACCAACACGCGTCGAACGACAAACGCGACAGTCGAGACACAAAAACGCGCACACATTCGTGGAAATTTTCCACACGCAACCGAGCACCATCGTTCGTGGCCAACTTTTCACTGTTGCTGTAGTCGGCTGCTTGTCAACAGTCAAGTCAGGCAACCACCTAGAATACGTAGCCAACTGAATACCTAGGCGGCGGCTTTTTGTCAGGCAGCTAACTGGAATACCTAGCCCAACTTGTGCCTAGTCAGCGACCCGATAGTCAGCCGACACACAGCTAGCCATGTACCAGGCACCTGGTAGTGTCCAGTCTGCGGCTTGTGGTCAGCAGCCCTCACTGGCATACCAAAACCTACAGTAGCATATCGTTCGCCAACTCGCAGCCTTACCCAGCCAACTCCTACCTAGTTGGCGAGTTATGGTCAACCAACTAAGTGCCCTCTCTCTCTCTAGCCAACTAATACCTACCTGGTAGAATACAGTCAGCCAACTATTAATACTGGTTTTTCTCCTCGTGGGACCCCCATGCGGAGCGATAAAAATTATAAAAAGGGGTGGTCTTATCATCGTATAATAGTGGCGTGCGGTCCAAGTAGATGTTTTTTTTTTTTTTTAACACACCAGGTGCATACAGTATGTATATATGATGAGGAATTTATATTTGCAAGCTGCGTGCGATACTCGGATGGCGTTCCTACGGTTAAAAAAACATTCCTACGTATGTTCAATGTCTCAAATGAGAAAATGAGGGGAACAAAGTCTATAGCTGCTGTCGAACTCAGGGTGTGTGCGCGTATAGATATATCCCCTGTACACACCTGTATATACGACTTGATGCTACCCGCGTAGTGTCGTATATACATATCATTGCTTTGGGGTCCCGCCACTGAACGCCATGTGGTATGAACAATGGAGAGCGATAAAACAAATAGTAAGCTGGTTTTGTTTTTGTTTTGCGGGCGATGATCGGCAAGCGTACCTCAGATGTTTTGTTCATTTTTTTTGTTGCGTCGGCTGCTCTGGAGTTTATGGGTCTTTCGTGAATACGAGAAGCGGTCTTGTCCCAGTGCAGCGAACGGTGCAGCATACGACACTTGATGCTACGCGCGTGTCGTATATAGGCAGGACTCGTCGGTTGATATGCCGCAGCCCTTCGAAGGCAGGCACTGTCGGTTCATAAGCCGCAACCCTTCGAAGGCACAAATTGTCGATTCGAGAGACGCAGCCCTTCGAAGCCAGACACTTCAGGTTGTCAAGCCGCAGCAGTACCTCGGAGGCAGACATCGTCCATCAGTGAAAACAAAAAACTGCAGCCTTCGAAAGAGGCAGTTTTTTTTTCGTGGGTAAGCCTCGGCCCTTCAAAGGTAGATACATGCGTTCGGTTGATTAGCCAAGGCCCTCGATGGCAAGACGCCGTGCGAACGTGCAGCATTTACACGGCACTTGTTGCTACGCGCGTGTCGTGCACAATTCCTGGGCGGAACTGTTAGAAACGTTTATACATTCATGCGAAGACCAGGCGGTCCTTACATGTACGCTCACAGCGGCGGACAACTCCTTTGCGGTATTTGGCGGTATGGGGGGCTCGCGATTTTTGATAGCACCATCACCTAGACCTCATGAAGCCTACGCGTTGCTCCCGCGTGGCTGATTCTGTAATCGGCAGGGCTGTGGCTTGACTAGGCTTGACGTAACGGCCATCTCTAGTTACTGTTACAGGAAAGCACAGTGATCAGAACCAAGCAGGGGGTGGGTTCTGATTACGATGTGTGCCGACCCCCCCCCCCCAGCTGCCCCGTAGTGATTACGGTATTTGGATGACGGAAATGTAAACCGACTAACTTCACTTCAGTAGCAGTAGTAGTAGTAGTAGTGGTAGCAGCAGTAGCAGGAGTAGTAGTAGTAGTAGTAGTAGAAGTAGTAGAAGTAGTAGTAGTATAGTAGTGATAATAGTAGTAGTAGTAGTGGTAGTAGTACCATCAATAGAAGCAAATACGAACTTTTTTCGAGCCTCAAAAACGCGCCAATTCAGATGGCCAAGACGCAGCAGGCAGAAATAAGAACTCCGCAATGAATTACCGGGCGCGCAGTACTAACTTGTACCACCGCAGCACGTGCATTAGCCAACCAAATAACTGCTCGGCAAATTCTATTGTAGTCCACTGCCAAACTCATAGTCCTCTCTCTAGTAATCGGCGTTTTTTTTCTCAGCCGTTTTTTCTCTCTTGAGGCAGGCGCGAAGAGGACCGCAAGCTCTATCCGACAGGTACTTTTCTGGACTGCCACAAACCAACCCTGTTTTTGCGAGGGGGGGGGGGGGGGTCCTCGACAGGAGATATGTACTCGATCTCATGCATGGCCGTAGTCGTATGACCATAGACCCTCGCGTCCCTAAAGTGCCGGGACGGAGGAGGGGGGGGGCATAGCTGATCAGAACCCACTATGTACGGGGCACCATATTATATACCTGGTAGGATTTACGGTACACATTTTTTTTTTTTCGCTTTTTTTATCATGACGGAGAAATGTAGTAAATAGAACCAAAAAGTGTTGATGATAATAGCGATTAGTGTAGTTTTTTTTGTGCACCGTAGATCCTATTTAATATGCCCCCCCGCAACTACTGCTGTGACAATATTTGGTCCTATTTACTACGTACGCCCCCCAGTAAAATACGAACCCCCAAAACTGTGTATTCCCCTGTACTATATATATACACATACATACATCGCCTCATGACCCACTATTTCGTTTCGTTTCGCTCTCTGTGGTTCTGATATCTGCTTTGTGTCATCCTCTATGACTGTGTTAATTCCCGAGTACTTTTTTGCTCTGAAGGCAACAAAAAAAACGTGAGAGCAGCAGCAGCAGCAGTTGGGAAGGGGTGTATAAGACCAAACTCATTTTTTTGCCTCAGCACGACTACAATCTGAAGTATCCTGCCACAAGCTTCAATGGAGTTTGTCCGAGATATGTGTGTGCGTGTTCAGGTCTACCGGAGTTGGAAAAAATGTGCCGCTCTGGCCGGGAAAATAGTAGCCGTTTGATATCGCTATATTGTGTCCGAACGTGGCTCATGTTATCGGCCATATGGGTATAAAAAACTGATGGTGTGGATGTACTTTTACTATTTTTTCTTGTTGTATGTATTTGGCAGTAGGTATGTACCCTGGTATGTTGTGTGTATATGTGATATGTATGTGCATGCATGCGTGCTGCTTCCTGTGTTTTTTTTTTTAATGCGATTTTTTTGTACCACCGAGTTATGAAAGCACTCAAGGAGAGTGTTTCGACGGGTGTTACTATTGATAGTACTAGTACCAACGGGGGGCAAATCCTACCGCGAAAAATACTGCTGTGATGTCCATTAAATAAAACAAAATTTGGATGGAATGAAATTCAACCATTTGCCAGGCATACCGTCTTGTCGCAAGTGTGATGGGACAAAGCACGCGCCTTATTCACCCGTGTGATGAGGTAGCACGCACCGTATCACCCCTGTGATGAGATAGCACAACATCTTGTCACACGTGTGATCAAACATAGCACACCCCCTCGGATGAATATTCACGCGCTGATGTTTTGCTCGGGAATTAGAGGGGGAGGGTGCAAATGCCGAGCGATGTGTCTCAACATGGAGAGCATCGCTTGACGAGGTATTATTCCCAACGCCGCCAGTTTCGCTGTCCCCTCCCTCCTTTGTTTCGGAGAGACTCGTCTCGGAAAATCGTCCGTGGGGGTGTGTTGACCTTACCACCGGGTGTGATGCGGTACAGTACCCGGTGCCACTGTCTGTAAACGTAAACACCGTCGGGGTATGCTTGTGAACACCAAACGGTCCTTACGTTTCCGTCGAGAGTAGTGCCTGGCGTGATGCGAAGCCATGAATCACTCTATAGGAGATAAACACCAAGGCAATTTTTCGAATCTGATGATGGTGGTGGTGATGGTGGTAGTGGTAGTGGTAGTGGTGGTGGTGGCGGTGACGGTGACGGTGATGGTTCTCTCTCATTAGTTTCCCTGAAGTCTCTGCCCGTGGCCACAGACCAGGCTTGCGTGAGCAACCTACCTGGTACAGCAGTATTACGCAACACCATGATGGTGCATAACCTCGGAACTGATATCGGCACTTCTTTTTGTACAATACAAACGTTGTTCGACGCTTCGAGTACAGTCTATGTATATGCGTTGTCGCCGAAACACGGGAGTAGTCTTCGTTTTTTATGGTTTGTCCATACTGCGTAGCGCACGTGGCATGTACAGTGAGGGCGGGTGAGGCAAGGTGGGTAGCGCAGAGTAGGGAGGACCTATAGAAGGGTAGGGTAGAACGATTTAGGCCAGCGTAAGGAAAGTTAGGGCGCGAGTTGAGGCAGGGTAGGGTAGGGTAGGGTGAGGTAGGGTGAGGTAGGGTGAGGTAGGGTGAGCGCACGCACCCCCGCGGAGGCGTGGCGCAGCGTTGAGGCCTAAGCACCTCGAGCTGAGTATTGTACCAATACGCGGGGTAACCGATCAGTCCCACTCGCCCATGCGTCTGGCGCGCCTACTGCCGCCGCGGTGCTGTTGAAGTGGATGGTCTTACGATGCCGCTCTGCGTGTGCTTTATGGAACAAAAAGAGGGATCGTACATTTTGATGCTGCATAGTCTGGCGCACGTTTCACTGCCGGCTTATTTTTTTTACACTCCTCTCCCAAACCCTCCCAGTAAGATGCCGGGCAGGGAAACAGCCTTCCCTCCCTCACCGCACTTGCTTTGTCTGTGGTCAAACTAACACTGGACATGAGCTTTCTGCGTGATGTCAAACTAGCCGAAAGTTTTTTTTCAGTCGTTGCGTCCAGCCGAAAGTTTTTCAGTCGTTCGTCCGCACCTGAGCCACTATGGTACCGGATGCCGAGCGTGTTACTGCCATACGGAGATCTCAGTATCTGCGCGGGGGAGTGTACACCAGGGTTGAAAGGGAGGTAAAATTTCGTGAATATTTGTTCATTTGTTTCCGTTCCGGTCCGTTTGATGCTGTGCTGTCGGTGGTGGTGCTGGTGCTATCACGAGGGGCCATAGTAAATAGGACCGAATATTGGTGATAAAATTAGGGAAACATCGAAGTTTTTGTGTATACCGTAGGTCTTATTTAATATGATCCCCCGTCATATTGTTGTTGTCGTTGTTGCTGTTGTCCTCGTCGTTGTTTTTGTTCTTCAGCTGCCTGGAATTCGACTTGGTTTCATCCTGATTTCGTTTTCGGTTTCGGTTCGGTATGTTGGTACAATTTTCGTCTTGGTTTCGCTCGCATTTGGTTCGTCCCTTACCTGCTTTTGCTCTCTTCTTCGCTCTTGCGGGGAGCGCTGTGATGGTGTAACCCTCCCACGTACACCTCGAAGAACGACTCAACTATTTTTCGAGTGGTTCCATCCTCAAAATGGATGCAGGCAGGTGCGTAAATAGCAAAAAAAAAACGCGGGTAACCCTTGTCACGACCGCAATGTCCCGTTTTTGGAGGCAAACTACGTAGAAATTGGAGTGGTTTGTGACCCCCACAACGGGACTTTTGCCCTAGAGGGGTCAAGAGAAAGCCGTTCGTTTCCCAACAGTACTCTCTACGTAGCCTTCGATAAACCGTGCCGCTCTGTGCCGCCCTGCAGCCTGGGGTACACACTCCGTTCGATGTTGAGATCAGATTTCGAACGGGGGTTATGTTCTGACGGCCAGGGTGGCCGTGAATATGAGCTCGGTTTCACGCTTATATCATGGTTCAGACAGGGCTTACTTTATCGGCCGGAACGGTTGGGCATAAAAACTCACTTTCGTGTTCCGTGTCGTATTCTAGAGGTGGATTGTATTGACAACCAGGGGGGTGGGCGACAAAAGGCGTACCTTGCGTATAAACCGCTCTTGCCCGGATCATGAGGATGGTTTAGATAAGCATGAACCATGAAGGCCCAGTCGGCCTCCCCCCCTTTCGGACAGAGGGGTGTGTAGGTGTGTACCCATCCGCCGACTTTGCTCGCTGCTCATAGAGCTGCCTGCCCCTCTGTGCGTTCCGCCTCATTCACGGGGTTAACTATGTGCCCTCTGCTCACTTTGCTTGCCGCTTGTAGAGCTTTCCGCGCGGCCCGCTCTTTGTGTTTCGTCTCATAAAACAAAAAAGGTTTGCCGCTGCGTTAGTTCTTGCTCCCCGAAATCTGTTGACGTTTTTTTTTTCACTCCGTTTGACGGACGGCCGTCCAGGAAATACGCGCACTGAAAAATAGTGATAATTAGTGCAAGTAGACCTTGACGGGTCAGCACTATCGCAGGACCGGTGAGCAAACATTCACCCACTCTGGGACCTCGAGCTATCGGAAAAATAAGCAAGAATAGCGAGCGAGCCATCTACGAGGGAGCGAGCGTCCCAGCAGTACACGCGTGGGATCATGCCGCTCCGTGCGCTCGGTGCCGTGCAACACCTTTTTCTTGTCAACTCCGAGACATGGGATTCGAATCACCCCCCCCCCCCTAATCAAGCAGCGGGCGCTGTTGTGATCGTCACCTTTTTCCCGTGAACCTTCTTGTCCGCTTGAAGCACATAGAGAGGGTTTTAGCGGTCCCAACGTAGAGAGGGTTTTAGCGGTCCCAACGTAGAGAGGGTTTTAGCGGTCGGTCCCAACGAAAAGAGATTATGTCTTGCATATAATGACGAGCCGCTGCCAAGAAGCGAGGGAAGAACCAGCCATGTGCGTGCGAGAGGGACCCCCGTCCACGGTATGCCCTACGAGTATATAGGGAGAGGTTGACCTCGGGAAGAGTGTAGGTTGGTTTCTCCCCTCGGTGATAGGAGCCCGATAGTGGGTGATGAGTATGAGTACCCACGGGGTGATCGTACCAGAGGGTCAACAGGGCGGTCTTGACGGCCACATGCGAACGGCCGATGTGATCCACTCTTCACGGAGAGCCGTAGTAAATAGAACCTACGGTACACACAAAAAACTATATATTCACAATTTTTACCAACAATATTTACTGTAGGAGTTGGAATTGTGGCGGAGGTCTTCTTGCGTGACATTTTTTTTTCGCTGAAAACTTGTGTGAAATCTGTCGCGTCCGGTCGTCACACAGCCCCAAAAATGTGAAACGCCGTCATTTGGACAAGAACATTTTTTTTGTTGCTCTCCTCGAAAAAGTGAGAGCTGTATACGAAGTGAGGTCCGGTTCCTTCAGAACGTCGCGTGGTTGTCGCTGCTGCTGCCGCTGTTGCTGCTGCTGATGTTTCTTGTGTTTTGCTCGGTCCTCCTCGAGATTTCGTATGCCTGAGAAATATTACAACCGCACTATTAATACTACTGTAGGTGCAACATGCATTCCCAATCGTTTGCTTGTCCCCACCAAAGATGCAATGTTGACGGCACTATTTCCCCTTGACGGACGGCCGTAAAGGAATTCCGCACGATAAAGCTGGTACGCTAATCGTAAACATGCCCTGACGCGCCATAATTGTTTGGTGGCCGTCGGTCAATCCTTGACGGACAGCCGTCAAGCAGCCCCGCACACTAAAACTAGGATATTTAGTCTCGTCGGGCTTCGACGGATCAAACCTACTTTTTTCACCGTCAATCAATCCTTGACGGACGGCCGTCGAGGAGCTCTGCACACTAAAACTAGTATATCGGGTCTTGACCGGTCAAGGCTGTTTGCAGGCCGTCAACCCTGGACAGACAGCTTGGTTCCTGTTTCCCCCTCGAAGTGAGAGCGAGCGAGTTCCGGTTCGTTCAGCACTAAATATAATGGTTGTCGCTGTTTTAGTTTTGGTTTGTTTCGTTTTGTTTTGTTTTGTTTTGTTTTATTTTGTTTTGTTTTATTTTTCTGCTCCTCCTCCTCCTCCTTTTCGTCCTCTCCTCCTGATCATCTGATTACAACCGCGCTCCATTCCCACCACGTAACTACTGCTGCTGCTGCTGCTGCTGCTGTTACAGTATCCACCATTAGTGAAAGCGAGTGAGTTCGTGAGCGAGTAGTCCATGCCCATCTCTCAACACGATGCCTTTCCCGCCTGCCTTCCCGTGGCGCCGAAGGTCTCCCAAGCCGGCCTGGCTAGCTTGGCTGGGCAATCCGGCACCATCATTGGCCCCGGTGGCGGGCCGGTGATGCTGCGCAAGAGCTGTGACCTCTGCGTTCGCCTCAAGCGCGCCTGCGATGGCAAGAACCCGTGCCACCTCTGCATCCGACGGTAAGCGATAGTGGTGATGGTGGCGGTGGTGGTGGTGGCGGTGGTGGTAATGGTAGGAGTGGAAGTGGTAGTATTGGTAGCGTTCATCGCATTAAGCCGCTTGTTGTTGTTGTGGTGGTGGTGGTGGTGGTGGTTGTTGTTGTTGTTGTTGTTGTTGCTTCAAAGTGAACAACCTAAAATCCAGTCCTTCATCACAGGGCAGGCAGGCAGGCAGACAGGCGGCTCCAAATAACTCTTTGGGAGTGGAAGAATACCTCAGGAGTCTTGCCTCTCTCTCTCTCTACATGCAGATGTTGCACCACGATACTTTTGTTGCACCCGTCGGCAGACTTTCAAACCAACCTACACTAGCGCCGTCAAGCAAGCGTCCGCGGTGATTCTTCATCCTACCGTAGCGTGGAGAGATACATACATGCGGCCCTTTGCCGCGGCACGAAAATTCCGCTTGCGAAAGAGTTATTACCGGGAGGTCATAGTAAATAGAACCTACGGTACATACAAAAACCTATATATTCAGCATTTTTACTAACAATATTTGGTCCTATTTACTATGGCGCCCTGTCATGGTACAGTACTTGCCTGTACGATGTACCTCTGGTTATATATAGCAAAACGAGAGGAGCAGGCATGTGGCATGTACAATATGCACTGCAAGAGTACAGTCTGAGGTACCAGACACGAACTATAATCGGAACCCCACCCTGCCTGCAGGGAAGTCCTCCGTTCCTCAGAGGGTGCTCTTCGTACGACGCCTTTGACGGCAGAAGCACAGGTGGCGGTGTTGAACCCTTTCATTGTAGAAACTGCGGTCCCGTGCTAGGGACAAGCACGCCGCTCGAGAGTTGTTTTAGTGTTGGGGGGGGGGGGGGGGGGGAGGGGGGGGGGGGGGGGGGGGGGGGGGGGGGGGGGGGGGGGGGGGGGGGGGAGGGTGTGGTGTTCCCCCCCCCCCCCCCCCCCGAAAACGCGACTGCCGTACCGAAAGCGAATAATAAAAAAGCGCAGATGTCTACACCACATGCACCGCACATAGTAAATATGCACCAGGTACCTGGCTGGTATTTCTGCACGCCTAGAAGGCGAGGGTACGGGTTGGCGAAAATCGATGCGAGCCGACGAGCGCCTGGGGGGAGTGCCGAAACCCTGAGCGCGAGGATTGTGAAGGCATGCATGCCCACAAGCACCAACACAAGGCGAAGTGACCGGGCGGGCGAGGAGCAAGCCGAAAACAGAAAAAAAACACACGCACAGGCGAACATCCGGGTCAAGGCCAAAATGCTCGAAGAAACCGGATACAACACCAACTGAGTCCGCCTCCATATAACGCAATCTCCAATAAATACAAGCTACTAGCCATTTCCATCACATGAACCCTTCCTGCAAATGTATTGACCACGGGCACCTTCTTCGACGATTACTATTAGTCGAATCGGCGAAGCCGCGCGGCGGCACTTGCATACTGGGCAACCCTTGCTCTTGGCCGTGCTTCCAGGGAGTACGACCACTGCAAAACGGCGGTTTACTGTTGCTGCCGTACAGTGTCGCGTGTCCAACCCGTCCAAACGGAGTGAACAAGGGGAGTGATTTGCCGACCTT
>JBBMHQ010089463.1:0-10832 GCA_037834295.1 Postelsia palmaeformis | reverse complement strand
GCACTATTAATAGGGTGGGTCGGAGACCCTAACCAGCGCGTCCCGTTCAGATTTCATGCCGGAGTCGTTGTTTTTGTCGATCGATGCTTGCCGACGACTCTCGTAAAAGTTGGCTCCAGGCTCCAGAGCCTGCCAGTACAGGGGTTTCAGGTTTCATACACATTGCGCGGTGCGCAATTGAAGTCCGCCAAAACTGTTTGTCCCGTGACGTGTAAATTTGCCGGGCTTTATGCATTTTTAAGGGGGAATTCAATACTTCGTACTGGTATATATTCGGGAGAGGTGAACCTAAAGTTAATGTGGAACACACCCCTTCTCGAATAAGAAACCTTGCCTGCGCCAGTATCCCGGTTCCTTGTTGTTTTTGCGTTCGTAGGGGGCCGCTATGATATGCCACTCTGTACCTAAATATAGGAACCTTTTCATTTAATATTAGTATGGAAAAGGTGTTTATATTTAGGGGCATAGTCGTATATATTATATGGTGCTTGTATACGACTGACCACGTCCTTCACCCCCATTTATTGTCATCGCCCTTCTTTTTTCTCTCCTCCCTTTTGTATGAATACATACCAGTAGTGCCGGCGTCCCCGGTGGCTTGGTAGGTAGTCCGCGTGCCTATCAAGATCAGTTTCGTGGGTTCAAGTCCCACCGAGTGCTTGCTCAGGGGCTTTTTCTTGCATAAAAGTAAAATCAAATAAATTGATTAGCGGAGAGCGCGAGAGCGTGAGTTTCAATAGCTACATTCGATGAAAATCGACGAGCAGTGGGAATGCCGAACTCTTCGCGCGATAAAAAATAAAGGCACGTACCGGGGGGGACAAGGTTAGACACCTGTGACCACGGCTTATCCAGAAGGTTGTCGAGGGTAACTACGAGTTAGGGTGGAAAGTAAAAGTGTTGATAAAAAAAAAGAAGTACCTGGTACAACCGTAACTCGGATCCGGGGTCACAAAGCAGGCTCTTCTCCCTTCTACCTACTGCGGTTCTTGACTTGCATTTTCATCGCGAGAAGGCTTCAGCCCTTTCTTCCCTCGTCGACTCGCATCGACTCTCTATTAATACTCGTACTACTATTAGTAGAAAGTACTCGTACAGACGTGCGCTCGCTCGGAAGCAGTTCTTAACCTGGTGTAATAGTCTACACTGCTTACACCTGGCCCTGTACTGGTACTGGTACACGCAAGGTAATGCTGCTGCTGTGTTTGGGTTTGTTGTCTCCAATACAGAAGCCGGTCGCCCCGGTAGACTATTAATAGTGGTCAGCTTCAAAGACCACTGGCATTGGTACCCAAGTTTAACTCCCACCATGGTGAGATTTTTACTTTGTTTGAAAAAATAAAAAGGAGCCAATTGTTGAGAGCGCCTTCGTTGCGTGGGTAGGCGGAATTCGACGCAAGCCGACGAGGCAAAGAAAGTGCTGAAATCTTCTCGCGATAAAAATGCAAGGCAAGTACCGTAGTGGGAGGAGGGAGAAGAGCCTACTTATTAATAGTGACCCCGGATCTGAGTTACGACTAAAGAGGGGGAGAGAAAAGAAGGGTCAAGATAATAAATGGGATGGGAAAAAAAAGGAAAAAGTGTGGAGGTGGCACGACACACAGCACACAAAAGGAGGAGCTCGTTTCTCGAAAGTTCACACATCGTGCACCAGGTGGCGTGTGACCGGCTCCTCACAACACAAGGCGCGCTGGGAGAAACCGCATACCCAGAGTGCATGGGATACATCGTCGGTGGTTGCGGTAGGAAGAGCAGTTTGTACTGCTGTGTCCGTACAGGACGCGACTTTCGCTATGCTGTGTGTGGTTCCAAAAGAGACGGGAACAAGCTACATCTGGCAATGCTTTGGAGTAATCTTTCTTGCGTACCTCCGCACAAGTACGTGACGCCGACCATGGAGCTCTCCTGTTCGGGCTCCAGTTCTTCAGCACCAGCGCCACTGTTAGCATCCGCCATTTTAGTGCCCCGCTCCAGCCCCAATTGCTAACTGAGTGCTCACAAAAATATCTCCACACAGGGGACGGGTAAATTGTATCCCCGATTTTCATAACGGCAACCGATAGCGGATGGAACACCCTGGCTGCTTCGCGTCGAGAGCCCTAATTCTAGCAACACGGACTGCTGCGCTGCGGTGCAGTCCACGAACTCTTATCAGCGTCGCCAGCGCCTTGCCGCGCAGGCGTATCAGTAGGATTTCGGTGCGCGCTCAAGCCACCGGACTTGGTGTAGTGCGTTGTCCTCGTGTCTGCGTTGTTCGGTACGGCACCCCTTACGGTATTTGACAAGCGTCACACCAACTACGCAACAGGCACACCGCAATCAGAGAGAGAGACAGAGAGCGAGCTCAAGGGGAGAGTGAGCTGCTCCGATGGCTGCTTCGCTGGGAGACACGGTTCTCGAGGTAGGTCTCGTCGAGGCTGGTGGATAAAAACGTTTTGCACGGTGGCGTAGCAGGCGCAGGACGACTTGTGCGCACGATGACAACTACAAGAGGGAAAAATCCCGGGTCCCTCCAAAAACTACTGATTTTATTCACAAGCTCTCGCTGCTCTTGGAAAGCGGGCCCTTAGGTGCCCACGGCGACGTAGCCTGCGGCCGGCCACAGACTGCTGCTGTATGCATGGCAGTGCGCCGACTTTGAGGCTTGCAGACGAACGTTACTGATCTCTTATCATGGCGAAGTCGAGGTAGCGTATGATTAATCTGGGCCACTCCGATCGTGTCGACGAGAAGTTGGCTCCCATTCCTCGTCTGGAAGAGAAACGGCAAAACGTTGTCGTTTGTTGGTTTATTTTTTGTGGAAAGTTCTCAAGACCTAAAGTGTTTACGTAAAAAAATGAGAGACATGTAAGCGTGGTATGTACCGAAACCGATTACTCTTACGAAAAGTATCAGATATCCCAGTGTGTTGTCCCCTCTACAGATTTGTGTTTTGGTTGCACCCCAGATTAATTCTTCGTGCACTTGTTTGCTACCAAAAAAAACACACTGACAGCAGTTGTCGCGATTGATTCGGTATACTTACCCTGCATAATTGCACATTGAACATTGCTGTTGAAAATATCTCCCCCCCAAGGACCCAGGTCCCGCTCTCACGTACAGTAGTACTTCGTACTACAGGTGGTACATACGAGCAAGAAATACTGGAAATACGGTGTCTTGAAAAAACTAAGAAATACCCAGGGTGGATATCGTACCATAAGAAACAAATCAACTAACTTAAACCGCTATGTCCCGAAATATGAGGACCATCTGAATACTCACATGAAATAAAATGGTCTCTATATTTAGGGACAGAGTTGAGTGGTACGAGGTAAATCTTGTACCTTGCATTTTGTATCCTCGGGTACGAGTACGTACTGCTATATTGAACAACGCCGCTGAAACTTTACAAGGGAGGTGAGGGAAACGGGAAGCAAGGAAGGAAAGAAGGAAAGGGACTCTTTGAACGACCACATTCCATAAATTGTGATCGATTGTTCCGGTATCACATACGAGGTACCAGGTATGTACATCCCCACGTTATCACATACTTCTGTATCAAATACCTTTCCATCTCATGTATAAGCGGCCCGCTTCCCTCAATTTTGGGAACGAAATTTACAGCGTCTAGTCGTCCACACTGACTGCTGTCTGTATGTATATATATTTAAATCGAGGGTGGTTTTGCTTCTGTAGCGCTGTGCGTACTCCGGGGTACCGCGTAGCACCCGAGTACCAAACCTTGTTATTTTGATCGTGCTCGGGTCTTCACCCTGGTATCCCCAGAGCACATCCCCTATTACCAGGTATGATATCGCACTGTATAACACGCAAGATATCCCCCCCTCTGGGATGGTTTTCTGAGCCAAATCTCCTCCAAAACAATGGAGGGGGGGCACACAGCGGAAATGGTGGCGGCGGAAAGGTTTCGTCGAGGTCTTTCCACAGACGCATCGCTCGGTGTATTCAGCACGCCGTTCCTATGGTCGAGGAAATCAAGACTGGAAATCCGTCGGAGGGGGTGTTATATACGGAAGGTACTCCCGTGCAATCGTGATCCCGAGATATTGGATAGTATTGGTAGCCGTGTCGGATAAGTGGGTACTCTAGGGTAGGAGATGGGAGGGAAGGAGGTACGAGAGGCAGGCGGGCCTATATATGCACGTCTTGCTGTCCGCGGCATGACTATGTGCTCACATACAGACCAGCTATCTTCTCACCGCTTTTTTCGCAGTTTTTTCCGTGCCGCCCTCCGTTGCGGTTGAAGCGTTGAAGTTCAAGCCTTGTTTTTTCAATGGGAATTAACGTTCGTCTGTCGTCTGGGATGCAACAGAAAAAATGCGAAACGGTCGACCAGGCCGACTTTTGACTATAATTACGTACTAAAATACCAGAACGGGAACAAAAACGTTGTGATACATAACATTTTTATAAACACTGTGACCACTGACCCGACCGATTGACTGACTGACCTACTGAAGCTTGTCGACTGACTCGAAGGGTGCTCTTCTGCTGTAACGTCATGGGTGCCCGGCCCTCGTGAGAGTTCAGAGGGAAACATTGTTGTACCCTCTTCGGAGTCCTCAGAGAGGAAACCTATCGAAGCAAGGTGACAATTACAACTTTGTCGGCCGCACGAAGTCGCTCGGACTGCCGGGGCAAGACACGTGCCCGAAGTCGACCGGAGGAAATGTACATATACATGCATATATATACCTTGGTATATGATATACCACGACATACGAGACGTGCGTGGGCAGCATGACGATGCTCGCACTGCTCCACGCTCTCACTGTTTACGGGGGTCCATAGTAATACCTTGTAGTCAGGACCCACGATGGACCCGAAAATCGTGCATGCCTCCCATGTTTACATGCCATGTGTGGTTTTGATTATTAACACTGCGTTCCCCCGTATTTGGAGCAGGTCGAGAAGACCGCACTTCTCATTTTTTTGTCGCTATGCCTGAGTCACGAATTTATTTTCCCCCCTGAAACCCGCGAGGGCACGAACAGCAGTGCGGTAGTGGTCCCTCCATAGTGCCGGTATGCGCCAGCCATAGTGCCGGTATGTATACGCCAGCTTACAATGCCGGCAATATAGCGGCAATCGACACTACTCCGCACATTGCCTCATACCTGGTATACTCTGCTGGTTCTTTACATATTCTACGAAGTGTCATATTATTGGCACTATCTGCGACGTTGTGGGGAGCTCTCGTACTGGCACGGTACAATAACTGCGACACCGGCCGCTGCTTCCCGCTTCCAATCAAGATGCCAGTAAGCAAGAGCTTCCCCCCCCAGCCAGTTGTGGCCGGGGTTCTAAGACACGCAGTCTCGGACGACCGAGACCCCTGATTGCAGTAAACCCTTGGCACACACGAACTCCGGGGTCGTTTCAAGACCTCGGTTTTCTGCCCCAACAGTACCCTGACCCGGCTGCCTTTGCCCGGTCGTCCAGTCTCTGCTGGTTCACGAAATACCGTACCCGTGTCCTCCGGGTTATTCCGGGTGTCGATATTGGATGACTCTGGCGACTTCCATCCACACTTTTTTTGAAGGCGAAGCGACCCGAAGGCCTCCTCGTACCCCCACACTCTGACACCACTGCCGTACCGACACGATGACAGTGGGCTGCTGTCTGGTGATGTCGGATAGCTCGACAGCAGCTCCACCATAAGAGCGACGGCACCGCCGCCTGCTCCTACCCCGAAACGTGCCCCCCCCTGGCGCCGTCGCGCGTGCGCACAATAACCAAACCTTGCTGTGCTTGGTCGTCCTTGTGGCCTCGGATACGAAGCTCGACGCTGCAGCAGTAGTAGTTACCTGGCGCCACTGTAACAAGCAACTGCCGCCCCCCCGCCCCCATGGCTAAACAATGCACGGGGTGCACTACCCCGGACGCCGAGGCGAACATTTCGTCCGAACTCGCCACGAAACAGTAATCTTGACGCGAGACGCATCCGTAGAACGCGACCGCCCGGAACCCACAACGGGGCCAGACGTCACTGTCCTTCCAACAACGTGTCCCACGAAATCAGGCGTCGAACTATTCGTCGGAGTAACCGGCGGCAACGTGCGATCGTGCGACCCCCTTCAATGCGCGTTTGATCAACGGCGACGACGTGGGTGACTTCGTCCGCCCGTCGACGCGTTCGAAGAGTAACACTGATTTTCGTACCTTGCTGGCATTAGTACTGGCTTGGTTGCCCTCCGACACACCACATCACGCGAAAATCTTGAGTATCGCCTGAGTTCTCTTCGTCAGGGAGTTTGCTGCGTGTATGTGTTGGGTTTACCCCTACCAACCTTCGATCAGCGGTCCGAGACCGTAAACCCGACGTGTTGACTGACGAGCTGCCCGCCAAGGCTCCTGGACACGGCTCGGCGCCCGCTGCCCCCAATCCTGCCTGTGCCAAGCGACATCGGGCCGGAACGCGCGGAGGGTATCGTTAATCGCCTCCGAATCGCACCGTGAAATGCCGTACGCAATTGAACTATGGACTGCAGTGATATGTAACGCGTCAAAGCACCATCCACTGCCCAACTCCAATCGTGCAAAACGAACGCATGAGTGCCCCCCCCGACCGAGGTTTCTTCCCCCGCCCGGCCTTTCGTGACCAGATTTTTTCTTGAAATAATTTGATGAGTGTACGGCGGGCGTGTTGTCTCCCCGCGTCAAGACAGTGTCTCGCGCGTAACTATGCTGCATGTTCGACTGCGTGACGAACATCCGCGCCGTTACGACCATGCCCAACAACCCCGAGCACGTTAATGGACGTATCGCCCCAGCGGCGAACCGTCTCCCGCAGTCGTGCGCGTACGTCATCGCCAAAATCATAGCGTCACCACGCGCCGGACCTTGGGCTCGAGCCCCAAGATACAACCACCCATGGTGTCGCCGGAAGTGTCCGACCGCAAGGTGAACGCGGGCGAGTGCATGTAAGTACGACGCAAGGGGGCAGAGAAACGACCGGCGGGGGAACCTAGTCCTTCTTTTACCAAAATAACGCTAGGACGACACGTCGGCACGGAACTCGGGACGCAGTCGGATCCGTCGGAACGATACCGTGCGCGTGCGCGAAACGTGGAACTCTGTGCTCCACGCGCCTCCTTATTTTTAGGTCGCTGAAACTTGATGACATGTCTTTTGCATATAAAACGAACAAGGGCACGTCCAGCAGAAGAGTAGTGGTTCCTCAGTATAAAGTGCCGGTAACGGTATATTCACCAGCCAACAATACCGGCACTATTATACCGGCAGCCGGCACCAACTATTCCGCACACTGCCACACTGGTCAATGCCATCTGTGCCAAGCCGTTTCGCCGACACTATACAGGGCAGCCGGCACTACTGCTGTACAGCGACCACTACTGCTGTAAAAAGTCGATATCAATAGTATTTACTTCCATTGCCAACATGTGCCTGGCGTAGACTGCAAGTTTACGCACTCGTCTATGTATGTGTTCCTGCTGAAGCTTGGTTGCGAAACGAGCGCAGCAGTCGAGAAAGGAACCCGTGGACGGCTCTGGGCTATATAGGCCTCGTGAGGTTGGGTGACGCACGTCTATATGATATCATATCATAGCCTTACCGTAATCGGAGGGAGGGAAAACAAAAAAATACCAATCCGAAAATATACGAAAATGAGGGAAAAAAACGATGAGTCAAGAAAGACATCCGCATTTAATTACTTCATGTCTGATTACCCACGGCGGAGCCGCCTTGCATATTGGTTTGAATGTTGCAATGATCCGTATATACAGTCAGCAGGCATGAATACAGCTTCTTGACCCTTTTAGCACCGCCCTCCCACATGCTGGGGCGAAACAATCAAAGTTCAAGTAGTTCGTACCCAAAACGAGACTGCGGCCTTAAAAGGATCAAAGCCAAACTGTAGTTTCACGAAGTTTCCTCTTTCGGCGACGTACCAGGTACGAAGTTTCAAATTTCAAACACTCTGCGGACCTGTACTCTTGATGCTGTGTATGACATGCCGGTATTCCGGAAGGCATACTACATTATATGATATCGTCTCGTATAGGTAACCTGAAGTACCGGTCGGAGCAGGGAAGTTTCGTGCTGCTGTAGTGCCGAGGTGTGTGTCATGAGTATTATGAATAAGGATTTCCTACATGTTGAGTTGATAATCGAGTCACGGGTTTCCAAACGAAAAGGATTTTGGTGATGAATCTCGGGCTCGTGCGTTACAACATGAAACCACAGCATCTACGTACACGTACGTACATTGCAGGTCAATGTCAGAAGCAAGGTCACCACGCGGCATCGAGTCAGACTTCAATTGTTCTAGAGGTATGTGTACTGTAGCCGGGATGTGACACTGACATGTTGCGCCATGATGCCAGCCGACATTTCTGCTGGTCGTATCTAGGAGCTGCAGGTCTCTCGAACAGTGCCTCCGTGTAGCAAACACCTTTCGTTGTTTTTTTCGACTCTCTGGCAAAATAAGGCCCGAACCACCACGCACTTAAACTGCGATTTTGACATTTGTTTGCCTGCCGACGACGGACGATGCTCGAGCGTAGCACGCCTCTTCTCAACACCACATAGAGAGCGGTGCTACAGCAGTAGGCTTCGCATCGTTTCGCGGCTGTTGTGGCTGGTGGCTTATGGTTTGTGGACAAGAAAGCCACCCGTCGCCTCGGTTTATTTTTCAACGGGCTCAGCGTTTCGTGTTTTTCGATCCCATCAGTTCTTCGCTTAGTCTAAGCGCCGACCTCGAGCCAAACAGCGCTAGACTATGATACAGCAGTAGTCCAATCGTAGTGGTAAGGTCTAGAATAGGGTTAGTTTCTCCCAATTCTCCCTTTTTTCATGTAAAGGTTCGTGAACGGGCTTCACCCTTGTTTTGGCAAGAAAGGGTGCAGCTTTTTTTGTTTCTTGACCCCTTCAGCACCGCACTCGCGTGTTTGGGTCAATTGTGGAAAGATTACTTGGAATTTTATCGAGTTTATGCTCGTGTACGATGCGGTACGAAAAGGGTGAAAATCTTCGCAGTACTGCTGCATTTTGACAGCACTTCATTTTACAGAAACCTATCGTAATCTCAAATTTAAATCTAAGTTGCTTGTCCTCGCAACTGGAGGGCAGCCCCGGAGGGGTCAAGGTAAGCAGCTGTCGTCAAGGTGGACTGAAGCCAGCACGGAATCTTGCACTCCGCCCGATGTAGGTGGACTGAAGCCAGCACGGAACCTTGTACTCCGTCCGATGTCGACGTAGTACAGGATTCCGGGCCGGCCCAGGGTTGAAACCGTGGCGACAGTTTCTTTGTTCGTGGAAAAACACGAAAGCACCCTATTCTTTCGAAAAATCAAGACGAAGCCCGCTCTAAAACCTGTCAACGGAAATGAGGCGATCGAGCGAAAAATATCCCTACAGTTAAAACCTTCCAGTATCAAAACCGAGGTACAGGGAAAAAAAACGTCCGACCCGTAACCTTAAGGTACGAAACTCTTTCACCGCTGCCGAAGAGGACCCTTCACTTATTCCAAGTTGTCTTTCCCCAAAAACTTGGATGCACTGCTTGACACCAGCGCAAAGAAGGCTCAATCAGGCCCGCCTCGTTATTTCGAGCTCGTGTTGCTTCGGCACACGACATGGGGAAAAAAACGTCAAGAGGGAAGTACAATGGGCAGGCAGCAAGCTTTTTGAGTACGTATCAGATTGCAGTACGGGCTCCGCTAGCAAGAAACGCCTACTCTGGGCAAGGCTTGAAACCTTTTGTTTCGTCCTCAAATACATACGTGAAACACACGAAAATACTTTAAAGTACATACATACTCGTCAGCTATGATGATCGAGTTTTTTTGTTTGTTTGTTTCGAGACTCATAATTTCAAGCTGCGTGTGATACTTCGAATCCCGCGTACCAACCGTGCATGGCCTTGGGCAACCCTTAGTATTCATGTCGGCAGAATTCAGAGTATCTCTCCCCGCTGCTCAGCACGATGTTCTCCCAAGAAAGTGAGCCTGTGCCGTTCTCTTTGATTCGTTAAGGTCCATGCCTACAGCAGCCGGAAGGTTGTATACTTGTTGTATACCAGGAAGGTCGTTTTGTTATTCGTGGTCCGATAACATTGGTTACAAGTTTACAGACGGTACAAGTTTTCAGACGGTTATGCTCATACTTTACTTTGTGATGTACTACCTGGTACATATACTGCTTTTGTGATTGTCGTCGTTGCCGTCAGTACATACGTTTAGTAAAATTGAGAAACTACAGGTGTGAGATCGAGGATTATGGTATCATATATCATGGTGTACATACAGTTATCATGTGCACTACGAGCATTCTTCGCTTGTTTTATTTTTACCGAGGTGTTTCTTTCACTCCAGAGTTATTGGGACCTGTCCTGCGACCACGGACTGCATTATATCGTGGCGATGACTTAATGTGAGAGCAACAACAACAAACACACATCTGGCAGGGTCCCAGATCCCAGGCATAGTACATACCACAGGGTAACCAAAGTTTTGGTCATTATTGGGACCCAGAGGTGGCGGGCGACCAATACGTACTTTTTTTTCTTGTCGCCCCAACCGCATGTTAATCGCGTGAGAGCGCAGAAGCACTACGAGTACAGCTACTGCTGCTGTAGTATTCTGTCATGCGCCCGTGCCGTCTATTACATCTGGTATGCCTTGTACGCAACTCATTTTTTTTTTTTTTTTTTCTCATCCCATTTATTATTTTCGCCCTTCTTCTCTCTCTCCCTCTTCAGTAGTAACTCAGCTCCGGGGTCACTAAGTGAGCTCTTCTCCCTCCTCCCCACTACGGTACGTGCCTTGCATTTTTATCGCGAGAAGATTTCAGCACTTTCTTCCCTC
>JBBMHQ010089452.1:0-10832 GCA_037834295.1 Postelsia palmaeformis | reverse complement strand
CTTGTCGAGCTCCTTGGACCACTTGGAAGACAAGCACACCTTCGGCTTGGCCTTGACCTGCGGGCAGTAGTTTGTACTTGTAGCGGCATGATGAGCGTCAGTCAGTCGCGTGAAGCTCTATGCTTGACCTGCGGGCAGTCGTTTCTGCTTGTAGCGGCATGATGAGCGTCAAGTCAGTCGCATTAAGCTCTCTGCGGTCTGGCGCTGCGGCGGAAAAAGAATATCAGCTACTTTTTTTGTCTCTCTGGTCCATTGCTACAGACAGTTTTTTTCTTTCGGGGAGCTAAGTCCTTCAATCATAGGTGCCGCCGCCACCACTACCACCGCTTGCTGCAGCGCCTGCTGTTTTTCCTCTTCTAAACTGCCACATGCGTTCTTGTCTGTGGAGTGGGGTCGTTGGGGCACATCGACACCCACTATCGCCGCCGCTTTTGCTGCTATGACCTACGTGTTTATTTTTTGTGTCCTACCTTTGGTTCGTTCCGGTTCGTGGGTGATGCTCTGCTTGAGCGGCACACCCGTCGTGCTTGAACACGAAGGGCGTGTGCGTGCTTTGTTTCTTGCCCGCGTTTATAACCAGGCATGTAGCAGAGCAGTGGTTCTCTTTGTTTTTCGAAGTGTGTACCCTCATTTTTTACAAAAAACTTTAGACGCTCTGCGCTGCTGTGCTTCATACCCATACTTGTGGTCGTGCCGGTCCATGATGACCTGCCTGATGCGCCCGATCTACAGATATGATGGTTCTTTTATTTGCTACAACGGTCGTGTCTAACACTTGTCCCAGCTTGGAAAAAGTGGTTGATAGCCCGCGCTGCGTAACTCGTCCATACATGTTCGTTCCTAGAAATATCTCACGATAAAATGGTTGATACATAGCCCACGTCAAGTCTTTCAAAGGCATGTTCGTCCCGAGAATTTTCTCACGATAAATGGTTTATGGCCCGCGCTACGTAGCGCTTCCACACATATTTATTTCCAGAAATTCATCAGGCGGTTGACGTTAGGGTTAGGTTTTAAAGTCAACCATTGCACATGTCAACCATGTTGGTGAAGATTGGCCAAGGCCTATACAGCAGCCTCCAACCGCTCGGACTTAGCGTTCGTCCACGTGACGGACTGGACGGAAACAAACAATTGCGCACGTCGGACAGAGGTTGATGTTCTTCACCGATAGATTGTATAGATCGATGCGTTGGGACGCATATCTGCGTGGGTCTTGCTTATCCTACATACCACCCCGAAGAAACGCGAACATAAAAGTCGCGCAGCTCGTATGCTAATATATCAGATCAGAGCATGACCACACCCCGCATCTCGCCACCACGGGAACAAGTATCGATCATGCAGATCCTATAGGTGTCAGCCCCTTGGAAAACTATGTACCGATCATGCAGACCCGTTAAAATGATCCGTGTTATATAGCAGACCCGTCAAAGTGATCTGGGCTATTTATTTTCCGTTCGGTGATCTGGTCTGCCCGATGTGTGAACAATTTCGGAGCATAGCCCTTGTAGGAGACGTGAGCGTGACTCTTTTAGCTATGCTGCGAAAATGACCCAATTATGATATCAACTAGGTCGCCGCGAAAGAGTAACATGATCAGTGCGCCGCAAAATAGTTTTTGCAGTGTTACTGTGACCGACGGAATTGAGCATGTTTCTCGGCAGATGGGCTACCGACGGATGGGCTGACTTCTGTAGGCAGCAACAATAGGAACGAGCCGAAGTGGTGGGCGGTGTTCCTTCGTTCGTCATGAGCTTCCCATGCACTATTGCGCGAGTATATCACAAGGCACACGGGCGGACGGCACGACGCTGCCTGATGTCGTTGTTGATAGGCCCAGAGACTATCAATAGGACTGTTGTTGTGAAACATGATTGGTGCGGCTCAAAAGGGGGTGAGCTTGACCCCGTGTGACACGAGTGGGCTTGCTTGCATTTTCTGTGTGGACTTCGAAATCACTGAAATTATAGTGCAATTCGGTGCGATTCGGCGTCGAACACAACAAGGAGGGTGCAAAGAAAGCTTTTCGGGGCTTCAATAGCCTTCGAAGGCGGAAACGGACAAAAAACAATAGAGCAGCATCGGCTGCGCATAGAGTATAGTATACACGTATACCCCGGTTCTGTTGAGTTGAGGGATGATATACATATATTTCCGTCTAACGCAAGGGCACAGAAGCTACACCAACAACACGGGCCTCAAGAATCACCATGAAACGAGGCTCGTAACCTGTTTGAATATCTGTAGAGGCTGTGCTTGTACCTCTTAGGCCGTTTCCTATGCGGTTCGATTTTTGAGCTTCATATTTTGACCCGATCGCATTTTAGAATGTGACCCTTTTGGACAAATCGAAACAGTCACCCTGTGCGGAAAAAACAGGTTGATTCGAGCAAACGCCGAGACTAACTAACTGCTGTTTTTGTGGTTTGGCGCCACGAAGAGACGTGCTGGATGCGCTGCCCCGCGCGTAGGACCCAAACGTCCGAGCCAAGGCTGACTGTCTCTGGTCTGGCGGTGAAGAGATGTGGCGGATGCGCTTTTACGGTGGACCATAGTTAATAGGACCAAATATTGTTACTAAAAATAAAGAAATATATAGGCTTTTGTCTGGACCCCAGGTCCTATTAACTATATTCCTCCGTAATAGAGCCAGCCTGTCTTGGTATTTTGCGTTTCGTTTTGTGACTGACTGCTGCTGTGCTGTGCTGCATAGCAGTGTAGTCTACCAGTACTCGTACGTATCCACGGAAAGGTGCGTGCCGAGTGCGCTCCCCTTGGTCTCTGGACCCGGGCCCGTGCCACAAGCAGCTGTATAGTCTGGCCACGGAGGGACGTGCCGCCCGCCGTTCGAGCGTCGGGCGCAAGCAACGTCGCTATATAGCTGTGTGAACTTCCAACTCATCGATCGTTCTGCTGCTGTTTGCTGTCGTGGATAAACATCTTGAATTTAGAGAGCATCATGAAAATAATTTAGAGAGCATACCATTTTTCGATTCGAAAATCTGATGACCTAGGTCGTCGGATTTTGGGCCAAAATCCGACGACTTGGGTCATCGGATTCTCAAAGTGGACAAATTCCAGTCGGATTTTGCATATATATTTGGACTGCATCATAAGCAGGGCAATTCGTTTTTTTGAGATCGAAAAATACAAATAAATCTGAAGCTCGGAATCGAACCGCAGAGGAAACAGCCTTATGGCAATAATAGTTGTCTGTCTGTGTGTCACTGCCGGCAAGGACGCGTGTGCGTATTCAAGGCCGGCAGTTGTACGTGACATATACCTATTATGTATTATTGTCCGTGGGTGAGCGGATGGATTCCAAAAAAATAGTCGCAGTGCAGCAGAAGGATTAAAGCGATGCCTTATGAGCGTCGTGTCTTATTATTCGTCAAGCTCTACATAGTATATTTGGAGCTCAATATATCACTCTTGAAAACAGCTAACTCTCGACGAAGAGGTTTAGGTTTGTTCGCACAACCCAAAGAACATTACCGGAGTACATTTCTAGGCGCTCGTCCAAAAATAAAAAAGACAAATAAATATTTTGTACGAAGAGTAAAAATATAATTGCCTGATATTTGATCACCCTATTTGTACAGCAGTAGTATAGGATTTCACACTCCTGGCTGTGACGTTTGCTTTTAGGAATTGACTCTCCTCCTGTGGATACTTGATCTATTTTTACGGTGCAGCAACTGCTGTGGATTCAGTATATATATGCAAGATACTGGGCCTTTATGGGCTACCAGTTATTACGTCGTACCAGGCACGTAGTACGGTACGTATTTACAGTTAGTTACTATATTTATTTTTCCTTTTTTCTAGTGATATAAAATGCAAGTGTGTTGCACCAAAAAAAACTGGTATCAGTGGTGTGTGGTGGTGTCTAGTGCGCTGTTGTTCATGTGCTTCGTGGCGCATGGTGCTTCAAGAAGCGGGAGCTGGAGAGCCGAGAGCCATCAAACAAGCAGACAAAACGCAATAGGGTAAGAGGATCTACCGACCGACTTGTAAAGACCGACCGTCGGATCGGGGCAAAAATAACCGAAACAGTAACTGTCCTCTACGAAAACCAATGTCCACGTAGATCAGTCAGTCGGTGACTTTGCTTTGCTTCCGCGGCCCATCACTCTGCTTCCACCCTGTCCACTGTTTCAACAGAGCGCCACACAACAACCTGCTCGAGCTTGCATCGACAACATAAAGCAGGCAAGCCTTGTTCACTTGGTATCACCAGTTGCTGGCGTGTCATGTGTGATAGGCAGGAACGTGCGAAAGCTTTCTGTGCCTAATCTGCAGCCTGGCCTATTCTTGTAGTATCTGTGTCTGGAATGCTCCGCCTCTATTAATAGTACGTTGATTTAGTGCGTACGAGTATTGCTTGCTCGACACGACAGCAGTCTGACCGTGGCAGCCATCCTTCGGGGCCGCACTGTGTACAGCAGTACGGTTCTCACTCGTTGGTGACCTTGACTGGGCGGTTATGTAGCGGCATTGCATGCCACATGGCATTGACTATCGAAAGAAACAGAACCAGAACAAAGAACACGCTCACTCGATTTGTGTTGAGACTATCCAGTCAGCCATTTGTGTCCGCAAATATAGATAGCGTTTTGTCTCCGTATTAATACAAACACATGACGTAAAATTTCGGGCATATAAAGTGGTAAGTATGTTTCCTTGCTCCAGCAAACATGCGACAAGGCTAGGAAAACTCCTCCAGTAGCAGCAATGCGACATATGACACACAGGTTGCCACGCAATCCTCGACCTCATCACCGCTGTTGTTTTTTAATTTTACAAAATAAAGAAATACCAGGTAGCAGCAAGCAACAGCAGCAGTCCCACCCAGTAAGTAGGCTGTTTCGCCCTGGTCTGCACGGTCTTGCGAGTTGTACGTCGTGTACTCTACCTGAGCATCATACCCGACAGCCGAGCGAGGTACTATAGAGATCATCTACCACGTCACTTAAGCCGGAGGAAGCACGCGCAGATACGATCCTGCGTGCGGACCGAACGGGGGTGCACCACACGGCTACCACGGCGTGCACGATTTATCCGGAAAAATAAACATGGAACAAACTATCGCTGATGCAGTGCGTACACCTCAAGTGCACTATTTTTTACCTGCTATTTTTCCCCTTGTACTGGTTGGTGTACCTGGTCTACCAATCGTACGTATAATATCTGTGGTATGATATTGGTCGTGCGTACTACTACTGCAGATAAGTCGTGCGGCCGCGGGGGGTCGGGTGGAAAAATCGGATAGTTTTAGATACCTGGTACGTACATACCAGTACGTACTACGTGGTTCTACTTTGAATGTTTATAACAATGTTAATATTAACAAATCAGATTATTAATAATAGGACGTACGGGTACGTGATAAGAGTGGGTATTTATGTACCAGGTATTTATTCCCAGAGAGGGTATTTTGCTGGTTCTTTTCCTCGTGGTTGTGTTAAGACGAGTACAGCAAGTCGGAATGTTGTCGCATCATCGCATCATACGATGCATAAATCTTTTGATTGACTCCTCGTACCAACCGCACCGTTCCGTTGACTCAACCGTCTTCGTCGTCTGTGGACCTATTATAGTAGTGCGTACGAGTTACCTGGCGCTACTAGACATACTATTACCAGGAGGTAAAAATGCATGGTGCACAGAGCAGCAGCAGTACCCTTGTGTTTTGTGGCGCTGCAACGAGCAAGAGTTAGTTGCAACGACGATCTTTCGGAAGCTTGTCGAAGAACATCAGGGGCAGGCGCCGACATTTCCGATGCCTAAACAACCGCACCCATGCGCGCGCTCTCTCGAGCATGTGTACCGCAGGGCATGATCATTAGTTTTACTGAGTCCCCGCCCAGTTTAGCTTCTATTTTACGTACGTACACCCCCGCTGTAAGCTGGAATCTATCCACTGCTGTGAGAGTCTGCGCCTGGATCATTATTTCTTTTTCTACCCACCTATTACCTCTTTGCAGCGTTTAGCCGCTGTTGCATGATGGAGAGAGAGGTGATACAATGAATCCCGGCGATACCAATTCAGTATGCTATTAATACACTGGTATGTGTGTGTTCTTTACATTAAACCGTTCTTTCTACCCGACGACATCTAGCACAACCAGTGTCCGTGCTGATTCTTCAATCCGAAGAGAAACAAGTTATGTGGTCACAAAGATACACCACAGCAGAACCAATCGAAGATAACGAAGGGGAAATAACATACAACTCTGCGATAGAAAATGTGTACGTATACGACGTATACTGTTTTGTACAGAAATACTGGAAATGTTCGCAGGGGTGGATTTTTGTTTCCCCGTGATCGTTCGTAATTTTGATCGTAATTTTCAGTCTGGAAACATCGTTTGTTTAACTTGTTTCCAGCTGAACTGAGGGCTATACAGCGGTATACCATACGAACACATCATGCATAAACCTTGGCCCAGCCTTGACAAACCTAACCCCGACTATCTGAGATAGACAGTAGTCACTGAGCCGACAGTCAGCGCTGACTGCTGGCTCGGTGATTCGGGGTTTTTTCTTGTAAAACACAAGGCGGGTTCCATTGACTCAGTATGATCTTACATGTACAGCTCTGTAGAAAGTGTATGCTTTGGACAGGAATATTGGAAATACCCGCGAACGGGTGGACTACGTGACACGTTGGTTTTTTACTCCCCTGTTACCGTTTGTAATTTGGAATCTTGAAAATTCCATTTTTCAACGTGATTCGCTAGTGAACTGAGGGCTGTAAGCAGTAAATTTATACACACGTACTGGTAATATATCAAGCTTGCCCCCCCCTCGACAAACCTAACCTCGACTATTTGAGATAGACTCTAACCACTGGGCTAGCAATCAGCGCTGACTCACAGGTTGGGGTGTATCTCTAATTAAAACAAAACCCGGAGGTCACTGACTGTTCAGCCGAGACCTCGGTTGCAATCCCTGTGGTCAGCGCTGCCCCGAACATGGTGGGGATAAGCCGCCTCTTCTTGCCTAGAAGTGTGGATACTTTTCCGTCCAACCCCCAGGGAATTTTCTCGGAATGACGATGTAACGAGGAGTCACCTCTAGTGTGGACTATCCAGTAAATAGTCCTCCACTTGGTGAAGATCAGAACGTTCTGGAAATATTCCCCAGTACCAAATACGGGCGATGCCGAAAGGCCCCGCATGACAGCCTCAGACATGTGAGTACTTTACCCTATACCTTTTTCTTGTTGTATTCATGCATGAAAGGGTGAAAGGAAGGAGGCGGAATCGGCAATGATAATTAATGTTAGCATCATATCGGTCACTAAAAAATACAGAAACGGAGAGATATGAGTACACACGTACGAGTACCAGGTACGCGGACATGACCCCATGCTATGACCTGATCCCACCCGGATCTGATCCCATTTGGCGCCCTGCCCCCACTTGTTGGGTGCAGAGATACAATCAGCCCTCCGCAGGATCCTCAGGCGCGGCCGGAGGCCCACCATCCACCCTGACCGCTTCCACAGGCACCCCACCGTTAGTCTACGGCTGCGAAAAAGCTTGAGGCATGAATGAAACGAATTCGTATACACGCACATTTTATATCAGGGACATACATGGCTGGTATGTAGCTGGAGTCGAACTCGATATACGGTACGGTGGTCGGCATCGAGCTCGCGTTTTCGCGATCAAGATGTACGGCCCGGCGACAGTAGAACCCGGTGGCATATCAATCGTTCGATTGCCGTCCGACCACTCTGCTGGAACTCACTTTTACCTGGTATATACACATGCCAGCAGTCGTGGATATTCCAAATGACTACGAGTACACAGAAGGGGGAAGTTCTGGGAATAACCCTGGTGAACACAACTCTTATTTAACCCTTTCAGAACTTCTGTCCCGTTTTGGGGACAAACTACTCGGAAATGGACTGGTTTGTCCTCACAACGAGACTGCAGCACTGAATGGGTTAAACCACTCTGGCTGCTCGGCGCGTGGTTGACGCCCTGCACTCGGGTCCCACGGTGACGCGCCTCTTTTGTCATGACGAACTATGAACGTAAATGACAGAAACACGTTATGAAGCAAATGACGTGGAGATGTACGCAGGAAACCGGACCCGGCATGTTGGCCTTGGGACCTTTCGACCGGGAAGTCCAACCTTGGATATAAATGCACTAAACGAAGAACGGGACGAGCTCAAATAGATGCAGCGGAGTCCTCCATTGATTCGATTGGTTCTCCGAAAAACGACCGAAGTTAACATCACCTCCGGTGTTCGATTGTGTCTTTGATTTGTTGATGTCCGGTCAGTTCTCAAATTAGTATTATTAGCTGTTCATACTAGTATTTAGGTCAATCGTCGCCAAAGAGACACCGGCAGCAGTTAATTATCTCCTATTTTCGCTACGGCTCGCGGCTCATTGTGATGGCAACGTTGGGCATAGGCTTCGTAGTAACGGCTAGTATATACCTCGCATAGTTTCGAGATGCGTACCTCGCTGAGCACAATTGTTCACCTACCTGTAAATCCTCGAATTACAAATAATAAATCAAACAGCCTGGAATTCGTGACTCCCACAAACACGCGTCGCATGCTGCACAAGACAAAAGGCGCATGACACGAATAAAAAATTACACCACCTCCCTGAAAGCTTATACAGTGATGGTCTCTCTATAGTGCCGGCTGAGTATTGCCGGATGTCCCCTACAGTATTCAGGCACCATGTCCCCGGAACCAACACGCCTACCCATCTAGTCGAAACCCCCGCATCCTTCGAGAAAGCTTTTCCAGAAGCTTTGCTCGGGGAACTCGGGAGATTGTCATGTCTGGATCTCGCCACGGAGCCTTCTGCTCCACGTTCCGCTGACGGATCCTCAGCGGAGGCTATTCTCCCTACGCAGCGGGACTTAGCAAGACCCCACTGAACCGTCCTCGGACCCGAGCGTAACGAGAGCAACGATGATTGCTCGCCCCCTCGGCTCTCACTCATCATATCTCCCTGTCTCACCCTGTCATCGGACTGCTGTCTCAGCCCGAGCTGCCCTACACTCTCACCGCCGTAGTTTAACAGGAAGAACACTCCGCTAACGCAAAGAGCCGTGGGATCACGACCCACCGGCGGTATCGACTACGGATCTCATTGGCGTCGACGGCAGGACACGAACCTGCGCGTGAAATGACAATGGGTTTCGAATCCATCCGGCGGTATCGACCACGAATCTTATACGCTCATACAGTAATGGTCCATCTATAGTGCCGGTTGGGTGCTCCCGGATGCCCGCTACAGTAGCGGTGGGACCTATACAAGGCGGTTACTCGTAGAGAGATCCAAGAAGGTGGTTGGTACTGCAAGGATGTGTTTGGTTGGGCACATACTCTGTGGTTACACGGGTAATATGCGTGAGCGCCCGGGGACAGACCCGAGTGCGCGGGTACATACCTGAGTACCCAGGCTAGGTTTGAAAACTTCCTGACCCGATCCGACCCGACCCGACTCGTGATATCTCAAAAGGTCCTTGACCCGACCCCGTGATATTTTTGAACGTTCCTGACCCGAGCCGAAATTTATCGAAAATTTCCGCACCCGACCCGCGGGTGGGATTGTGACCCGTGAAGAGCCCTGGTGTATACCATTCACCCCTTTGGGACCCCAGGTTGTCCCATGCAAAACGTTCAGGATGTTGCACGCCTCGCACAGATCATGATCTAGATCGTAGATTATCTACAGCAGTTCCTCTCCTGTCGTTGTGAGATGTTGTGAAATATCTCTTTAGCAGCATCCCAATCCAGGAAAACCTGTGCTGGAGTATGCAGGTTTGTACGACTCCCACCCGGCGACGTGAGCTGTTAGTAGTAGATCACTCAACATCGGGAGTAGATGATCCAGACCTGCCCTGATTTATCTTGGTCATGAAGTCGGAATTTTCTGTGGATGATCTGTCCGATGTTTGCTATCCATCTTCTGTCCTTCTCGCCCCTGGTACATCTACTATATAACCATGCTCACCGTGAGAACAGTATCCATTTAAACTACAAAATAAAGAGACAATGGCTACTATGTTCACGACCATTGTGATAATCATGTCATAATATGTACGGATATTCATTTTCGGCATTTTGTGGTTTCCATCCTCTACTCGTCGGGTTTTTTTTCATTCGTCGATATATTCCAACTCACGCGCTGCCACCTTTTATGGCGACGGGATATGTTTCTTGTTGTTTTTCCCCTAAAATTTAGCTCGCGGTATAATTCCGGGCCACCGCCGCCTGCTGATGGTGACCACACAACCAGCCACTATTAATAACACGGGCAAGCAGTTCAAGTTGACCCTTTGAGAACTGCGGTCCCGTTCAGGACACAATTCACTCTAATTCCAAGTAGTTTGTCCCCAAAACGGGACTGCGGTTCCAAAAGTGTTGATGGAAAAACTTGACCCAGCTTTCGAAACGATGCGCGATGTAGTATGTACTTTCGATAACTCTTGATTTCATCGCTTTTTCGTGGAGAAACTTCCCGGGCGGCCGAGGTTATGTGTGTGTGTTCTCAACACTAAACTGTTCATCTACTCGTCGACATCCAGCATTTCCAGTGTCCGTGCTGATTCTTCACACCCTAAAGAGATACAAGCTCTGTGGTCACAAACTAAGACACAGAGATAACGCATCGTAATGCATTTTGCCTACGCACCCGGTGGCTTGATAGGTTGTCCGCGCGCCGATCAATATCAATTTCGGGGGTTCAAGTCTCACCGAGTGCATGCTCAGGGGCTTTTTCTCCCATACAAGAAACTGATTAGCGGAAAGCGCGAGAGCGTAAGTTAGCTAAAATTCGATGAAA
>JBBMHQ010089441.1:0-10832 GCA_037834295.1 Postelsia palmaeformis | reverse complement strand
TCCTAGAGAGGTACTGATTCTGTGGTCACAGACTGTGAGACAGAGGAAACCTACAAAGAAAAACGAAAATTCAAGTGCCAAGCAAGTGAAATGCCAGCGTACCCGGTACGAGAACACAACATAAGCAAGATAGGAAAAACAAGAACAAAAAAAAAGACAGTTAAAGCCAGACAAACAAAAGTCTGAAATGAAAAAAATAAGCTTCAATGAGTTGATTTAATGTCCGGCGTAGGCAATTCCAGGCCCTTTTTTTTCGGCCCGAATTTGATTTATTTGCGCAGTCTTACTTTTACACTGCGTGTGATAACGTATGGTCATACGACTACGACCATGCATGAGATCGAGTCCATATCTCCTATCGAGTACACCCCCCACCCCCCCATTTTGGCGAGGAGTACACCACCATGGATTTGTTTTGTCGCCCAACCGAGAAACATATTTTGACCTGACCTAAAAAACATATTTTGATGTTTGTCTCCACGGTGAGGTACAGAAACTTTGCTCCTTTAGGACTGCAGTTCCGTTTTGGGGACAATCTACGTGTACTTTGAGTGGGTTTGTCGCCAAAACGGGACTGCAGGGCTGAAAGGAATGAGGCCGGGAGTGGCCTGAACTTTGAAGTGAAAATGGGCGTACCCCCCTCTATTCGCTGTGACATACATGACTCCATCGACAGCTTTGCTCTACGTTTTTTTTTCCTCTCAACTTTATCAGGGTTACTATTTCGCGCGGCGGGCACGTTAGTAGTATGAAATACCTGGTACAGTATTATTACATACAGTAGTATTCAGAACCCCACGATGGACGCCAAAATCCCGAAGTATCCCCCCATGTATCCCCCTATTTGCCAGCCATTTCTGTTATGATTACTGTTGTATGTTCCCTCGTATTGGTGATCAGTTCGATTGCCCCAGGGTCAGAGTGTATGGCTGCGAATTGGCGAGTCGTTTGCATTTTTGCTCAGCCTGACAGGTGGGTAGGAGTTGCTGCTGTAGCTGGTTTTAGCTGAGTTTTTGCGTCTTTAGTGGCTTGTTGGCGCACTTGTTGCTTCGGTAGATAGTGGGGGGTTTTCACGTACGAGCCACTCCCGGTGGGAGTTTTTCCTGGACACTTACGTATCATACGTACCGTGAGTTTTGGAGCTCTACACCTTCACCCTATGCGGTGGGTAGGTACCATTTAAGAGTGCAGTCCCGTTGTGGAGATAGACCACTCAAACTTGATGTAGTTTGTGCCCCTGAACGGGACTGCCGTTCTGTAAGGCTACAGTAGTACGATAATTGTACAGCAGTTAAAAGAGGCCAAAACAGCTGGGCACGCCTACACTAAAGCTATGCGTGGTACGATATGTTTCCCGCTGCGGAAAATACAGAAGCCTTGTTAAGAGGAAGTGGCTCTCGGGTGGCCTGTAGCACGCCTCCTCTTTCAAGTCGAGGCACCCGCCGAGTTTGCAAAATCAATGTTTTTTTAAAGACCGACGTACACAACCCTGTCGTGGGCTGAAGGCCTCCAGCGAGTAATATGAGTATATTTCGTGAGAAACATATCGGTGACTCCTCAGGTGAAGAGCCCTGCCATTGAGGAGTGGTCCCCCTAGAGCACCGGTGCCCGTAATTGCAACCCCTACAGTAGCAAAGCTCTACTAATACGTACAGTAGTGGTCCCTTTATAGTGCCGGTACCCCTAATTGTAACCCCTGCAGTAGCGAGGCTCTACTATTACGTACAGTGGTGGCCCCTTTATAGTGTCGGTACCCCTAATTGCAACCCCAGCAGTAGCAAGGCTCCAGTAATACGTACAGCAGTGGCCCCTTTATAGTGCCGGTATCCCTAATTGCAACCCCTACAGTAGCAAGGCTCCACTAACACTTACAGCAGTCGTGGTCCTCCTGCAGTGCCGGTACCCTTAATTGCAAGCCCTACAGTAGCAAGGCTCTACTGATACATACAGTAGTGGCCCCTTTATAGTACCGCAACCCTCAATTGCAACCCCTACCTGACGAGGGTTTCCACTATTACGTACAGTAGAGGTCCCTCTATGTTGCCGGTACCCCTAAATGCAACCTCTACAGTAGGGAGGCTCCACCGATCCGTGCATTGTTGGTCCTTCTATCGTGCCGGTACCCCTAATTGCAACCCGTACCTAACAACGGCTCCACTATTAATAGTACGTACAGGAGTGGTCCCTCTCTAGTGCCGGTACCCCTAATTGCAACACCTCCAGTATCAAGCCTCCACTAGTACGTACAGTAGTGATCCCTCTACAGTACCGGTATCCCTAATTGCGACCCTTACCTGCCAACGGCTCCACCAGTACGTAAAGTGGTGGTTCATCTATAGTGCCGGTACCCCTACTTGCAACCCCTACCTGGCCGCGGGCTTCTAAAGTGCATGAATGCGTCAGCCGGAAATATCGGCACTATATCTAGTGGCATTCGGCACTACACCGCAAACTGCCACACTGTTTGATCTCATATTTGCCAAGCGATTCCACCGGCAGTATAGCGGGCAACCGGCACAGTGACTAGTTAGCCGGCACTATTACTACTGCTGTATAGTATGCACGCGTGTTGCAGATCGCTGACCCTCGACGGTCGGTTAGGCCGGGTTTGCCTAAATGCTTTCGGCGTTTTGTTCGTTGTACTTGACTCTCGAAAAGCCTTCGCTTCTCCTTGTGTATTTTTTGGTATCGCGAATGTTTGGCGCTCTCTCGGCTTTGTGGTCTCTGATCGTTGGTGGTGGTGGTGGTGGTGCTGTTGTTGGTGTTGATTGCGCTGGCCTTTGCTGCTGCTGTTTCTGCTCCCGTTGTTGCTGTTGCTGTGCTGATGCTGTTTTTCAGTTCTTGCTCGTCTTTCTTGTTTTCGTGTTTTCCTTGCTCTTGTTCTCGTTTTTCTTGGTTTTTTCTGGTATCTTCCTCTTATCATTGTCCTAGTTTTAGCCTCTTGACCTCGTTTCAGTCCCTGTTCTTGTTCTTGTACCTATTCCTGTGCTTGTTCTCGTCCTTCTTTTTATCCCTGTTTCTGTTTTCGTTTTGTTAATAGTTCCTGTCCTTGTCCTCGTCCTTGTCCTTGTAGCTGTAATTGTTTTCACTCTTTGTTCCTGCTGCTGTTCCTGCGCTTGTCCTTGTTCTCGTTCTCACTGACGACCTACCCCTACCCTCCACACGACCCGCCGATCAGGTTGGCATGGTTGGCGATGCCCAGGTGGGGAAAACGACACTGATGGTCAAGTACGTGGAAAACAAGTTCGACGAGGAATACATCATGACTCTAGGCGAGATTGCACTGGCATCGTCACCCTACATGTCTTGAGAAAACATCATCCTCCACTCCGCTGCTTGCTTGGTAAATATCTTCAAGTTGTCGCTACAGGAGGTCTTCGCAGCGCAGCAGCAGGATGTTTGGAACTGTCGTCTGATGGTGGCCCCCGCGTACACCGCCCTACCGATCGCAGGCCGATATGTCCACACCCGCTCAGTTGTGTGCGTTAGGTCACGGTCAATCGGTCGGCCGCCTCAACCATCTCTACGAGGCCCGTTTTAGTCAAGGCTCTTCACGGGTCGTCAGGTGGTCGGGTCGGGTCGGATGGAGTCGGGTCGGGTCGGATGGAGTCGACTCGGCTCAGATGAAGCCGGGTCGGATTGGGTCGGGAGGTTTTCAAAATCTCACGGGTCGGGTCGCGTCATCTTCATCTTACCCGACCCGACCCGACCCGACCCCAACTGACGGGCGAGGTTTGACCCGACCCGTGACCAACCGCTACCGTAAATTGGAAATCTCGCGTACTGCTTTTGCTCGTGTACTAGTGACATGGGAGGATCCAGTCGATTGCGGTTCGGGGGAGCCTCGATTTTTCCCAAAGTGTTTTCCTTTGTGAATGCCTTGTCCCCTGGACCAACATGCCTACTCCGTTGGAAATGTACAACCAACACGCATATACACTCCATTGAAAATATGTCTAGATGCTCGTTTCGCAGGCACGACAAACGCCGCTGCGGCATACTTTTGGTGCTGGCGACGCTGCCTGCGGCCTGCAGGGCTCGAGACATTTGAAACGACACGACTGCGCGTATATATGACATTGAACGAACGCCGTGTAGATGGTGGATGATCTGCTCCAAATTTGATTCGACCCCATTTAGTACATATTGCTCTCTCGATTAGGTACGGATTTACTCACAGTTGGAGTCGTATATATGTTTTATGTGCAGTGCAGTAAGTAAAATGTGTCATCCGACGGCATGATATTTTCTGCATCGCGCAGGCGTAAATTTCATGGAGAAGACCATCACCCTGAGGAACACGGAGATCACCTTCAGCATTTGGGACCTGGGCGGGCAGCGGGAGTTCCTGAGCATGCTGCCTTTGGTGAGGGGGTCGTGCTCGACGAAGGGTGTCTTTGGTTTTGGTTTTGGCTTTTTCCCCTTCTTTTCCCTTTCCGCTCTCACGCAAATATCTCGATCCGCCTAGCGTTAGATCAAGGTCCGACGCGGACCCCAAGAAACTCGGCTTTGTCTCGGGTGTCTCAATATGTATACTTTGACACGCTGCTGCTGTAGATCATGCCAAGTACCAGGGGGGTGGTGACTCCGTGCCAGGTAAATTGGTGTCTTCTTGTTCTTTGTACTCTGATTGGACTCTGATTGGACCGCGTCGGCGCCCTTTCGAGTCAAGAGCTCAATGGAGGTGTAGCAGCCATTGGACACTACGGTTTGAGAGTCACTGTGCGCAGTACCAATACAGGTACCCTGCGGTCGAGCCGATCAGACCCAGCCGTCCGTAGGTTGGCAATACTTCACCCGCTCGTCGCGTACGCTTCGCTGGACTTTCAACGTCACTTGGAGCGTCGAATTGGTGGGTGGGCTCCTAAGGGAAATTGCAGTGACATGTCGTGGTGTTGTCCGCGGTGGTGCTGCCCCCTGCGCCCCTTGCTCTTGTGCACAGGTGTGTAACGACGCCGTCGCCATCTTTTTCATGTTCGACCTGTCCAGAAAGAGCACGCTCAACTCCATCAAGGAGTGGTACCGACAGGTGAAAGGCGAAGCCGAATTTGACTGACGAAATGTGTTACGGTGACGGTAACGGTGGCGGTAACGGTAACGGTAGCTGGTGGCGGTAACGGTAACGGTAACGATAACGGTAACGGTAACGGTGGCGGTGGCGTTGGCGGTAGTGGTAGGACCCTTTTTTTCCGAGGCCCTTCGCTTCCGAGGATCTTAGTACCTCACCCGAAATTCGCTTTGACAAAAAATGCATATGCTAAGGGCTTTCGGTCTTTTTTTCAACGAAACAAAGTATAATTGTTCCGTTTCCTGTTTTTGTTTTTAGTTTCCACATTTGTTTGATTTTTTGTGTGTTGATGCTCGGTGTGCTTTTGTGTCTTGTTTTCTGTTCGTTTTGTTTTTTTCCCTGCCTTTTTGTTCAAGATGATTTTGTGTGTCTTACGTACGCATGCGTTTGTGTTTTGTCCGTCTCGCGTCCAGGTGCGAGGGTTGAACCGAAACGCGTACGCGTTTCTCGTGGGGACGAAGTACGACCTGTACACGTCAATGCCTCCCGAAGAGCAGCGAGATATCGATAAGCAGGTGAGTTCGCGTTAGTTGTGATACGCGCAGTAGTACGAGAGAGCACCTCAGTTATTTGGGAGTTTAAGAACTGGTCTGTTGATTTTATGCACGAAACATTCCGAACGCCGTGTTTTCATGCTGAAATTACTGTGAGACACATCCTGCCTCGCGTAAGAATGAATAGTAAATGTGTTGAGCTTGAGCTTTATTTTTACCCATCCGCCGGAGGATAAAAAATATCAGGTATGAAGTATTTATAATAAGAAAAAGAATCAGAGCTTGAGCTTGCTCGAGAAAAAATCAAATGTCTTGACTTTTTTCGTACCGAGATATACGTAGCCGCCTAACACCTAAAAAATCGACCAGTGTGGTCTACTTCATGTATTGGGACCCGGCTATGGCGACCTAAAAAACGACCAGTGCCGACTGCTTCAGGCATCTGGACCCGTGTACAGCCAGCGACGTAGAAAGCGTCGGTTTCGGCCTACGGCAGATGTTGGGACCCATGTATAGCGACGTATAAGGCGTCATGCCTCGATCTGCTGCAGACACGTGACAACATTTTTTTTACCCAGGTGCCGGTGCCTCTGATACTTGTGTAATATATATTGCTGGACCAACAACCGTATCTACCTGCCCCGTCGCGACGTCCCGTTGTTGTTGTTGTTGTTGTTGTTGTCGTTGCTGCTGCTGCTGTTGTTGTATTCCAGGCGCGCAAGTTTGCCAAGGCGATGCACGCGCCTCTGATCTTCACCTCGGCCTCGCACTCCATCAACGTACAAAAGGTAGGGACGGCTGTGAGTTGGCGTATTACAAGTCGCCGACTAGCTGTTAGCATTGCTCTTCACGCGCCATGACCCGACCGGCGGCTCGTGTCACGATAATTTCCAAATCGCGGGTCGGGTCGGGTCGGGTCGGGTCGGGTCGAGGTTGGTCGGATCAGGAGGTTTTCAATATCTCACGGCCCGGGTCGGGTCACCCTTACCCGTCCAGACTCGACCTGACTCGCGAGTTTCACGGATCACAAGATCCGTGAACAGCCCGGGTTATTTTGTTGGCTACATAGGCATTGCAGTTACGCAGTCGCATGCGATAGATTGCGGAGCTTTCTTTTCCTCTCTGCATCATTGGACCCAAACCGCTTCGCGTTTTGGGGGTTCTGCGTTTTTTTTTGGTTGGTAAGTTAGTACCGCTCTGGACGGGTTGACAGTCACCGTTTTGTGTTTAAATCAGAGTGCAAACGTGCACTATATCTTCGGTCGAGAGTTGTATGGTCCATGCAGGTCATTTGTCCATTCACTTTTCAGTGCATATCTTTTGAATAAAAAACAATCATGACGCGAAACATCGATGGTCGTGACCGCCGCCGCGAGCTACGTCGATAGCCACGTCGTTTTTTTCCCTCTTGAAAAATACAACATTCGAAATTACCCCGAAATTACCCTCCTGTGCTGGTTTGCTTGACAGCATCCGGCCAAAGGGTCTTTTTTTGAACTTGCGTTTTTTGAGGCGAAGCATGCTGCTGTAGGCGCCTAATTAAGCGGGCACCCCAGGAGGGCTCTGCTGTGTGCGTGTGTGGACTCGAAAGAGCTCTGCTGTGTGCGTGTCTGGCCCCAGAACTGCTGAATGCTTGTGTGTGTGCGATACGTATCGTAGGATACTATATGTGGTGCGTAGTATGTACAGCAGTACGTGCACGGTACGTCAGTACACTGCGTACTATTTATAGTGTGAACACACTTTTTTTAGTATATAAAATATGTACATCCTGTTATTACTGTAGTGTGCAGTGGTGGCCTGGCACCCACACGATATGGCTGCAAGACAAACTTGCAAATATCTCACGAATTATCGTCTTTCTCGGAAGAAACAAAAACAGGTGTCTGGGTATTGATGAGAGTAAGCGTGTACCGCAGTCTTTTTGCAAATCACACGGCTAGTTATCCCGATAAAAACGAAACAAGCTGGCCTTTCAGATCCAGTTTTTCCCGAGTATCTCTATCGATTTTGACTTTTTGGAACATAAAAACACGTGCCTGGCAAATGTGGAGAGCTGTCCAATTGTGTTGAGATATTGAAGACCGTGATAGTACCATAGTCCCTCAAAACGAAACAAGTTTTTTTCCGGTTTATCTGTGACAAAGAGTTCAAAAAGGCCCAAAGAACAAAAACGTGGAGACCTGCGCCTAGAAACAGGGCGTTCGCCGGTGCCTTTAGATTTCCGAATAACCACGTATACCTCGAGCAAAATGTACCTGGCTGCTGGGAACGTTGTGGAGAAATTGACCTGCATGAACCGTATGACACGTCAGTCAGTTGGCTTACTTGGCCACTGTACGTACTGTAATACTATTGCGGTGTATCGTACCAGGTGTCATCCTATTACATACCAGGTACTTGTTATCTGGTAGGAATCATAAACAAATTTGGTGTGTGAACATGGGGGAATACCTCGTTCTTTGGGTTCATCGTGGGTTGTGATTCTTACTGCATTAGCCCACCCGAAGTAATAATTAACCTCGCTCCATTATAGCAGAGCGTCGCCCCATAAGCCGGTCTGAGTAAGGCGGTATCCCGATATTAGGCAGTCGAAACCGCTTGGCGCGACTGGAGCATTGCAATCACAAGTTATAACTTGGAATAAACTAGGCGACCGCCCTCCCAAAGGCGGTCGTACTGCTTTTGCTGACACACCGCCGCCTTATTGGGAGACCCCTGCTGTAACTTCCATGTTATATGTCGCCGAAACGGGAGTGCTGTTCTTGAGGACGAGTCGTCGAAGCAGAGTCTACTGCAGTACTCGTTTCGATGGATCAAAAGATGCCCCAGGCGCAGCCAATGGAATTCGGTCGGTAAGGTCTTCGTAAATGCAACGCTTAAAAACTGCTGCTAAAAGAGAACGGACCGCTCCCCCCCCCGCCCACTTCTGATTCGGCCTGACACAAAAAAAACATGGAGCTCTCGTTGTCTAGCTGAAAAAATAAATAAAAATGGACACCTTGTTATTGGCTCCCTTAAGAGACGACCATTCTGTTTGCGGCTGACTACTTCCCCTAAGTAAGGGGCGAGGGTTTCTCATGGGGGTCTGCTCGCTCTATTGGCATACCTTCATGCTTTGGTCATGGGAATGCAGCTCTAGCGTTTCCGCAAAATATGTTTTTTTCGTGTTTTCTTTTGCTCCATGACCTGCATTATAAAGCCGGGAAGGACGACGGAGGGCGCACGTGCGAAAGGGAAGGGTGGGGGTGGGGGAGTTTGTAAGGAGAAGCAAGGCGGTGACTTCCGTCTCTTTTGGCTTTGAACGAGGGATAGAGCGCGCGACCCCGGAGGAGGGGCGCTACGTCACGCGTATTATCTTATTAGCCGAATTTTGTTAAAAACGCGTAAATACTACTCCTGTCCTAATCTATCAGTCGAATTTTGATTAAAACGCGTAAATTCTACTCTTGTTTTAAATTATGAGGACTGTTTTGTACTTCGAAGTATATTCATATTCGGTGTAACCGTCTGTGTTTTCCGGGAGAGATTGACACACTAGTTAAGTGTCCCTTTGATTTTGGGACGGGGTTGAATGAGGGTGGATTAAGTTTGTACCAATACAGGTTTTGTGTTGAGTAGCGGGGGAGGGGGGCAGAGCTGTAAATATTTACGGGTTTTACTTGAAATTGTGTGGGAAAACAGGGGGATGATAATGAGATGTGGACCTAACTAGGCAAATATTTTCCAGCCCCCTCGTCTCCGGGAACGCGCGTACGATTCTGGGCGGACATGTAAGAACCGCCTGGTCTTCGTGTTACTGTTTGTCGAAACGGTCCTCGATTTTCCGCCCAGAGTGGTGTATTGTCCCGGTGATGTCGTCTTCGCAATTGTCTCTCCCCAACCCCCCCGTCTCTGTATATGGTCATACGACCACGGCCATGCATGAGATCGAGTACACCTCTCCTATCGAGTACCCTCCCTCTCTTGCTCTTTTTTCCGAAGCCCCCCCGCTCGTGACCGGTCTTGGCTAGTGCTCCCACCGACGCCCTTCTTGCCGCGCCCAAAATATGACCTACCGAAAATCGGATATATATACACATATTGGTGACGTAACACGCAACGAACGCCCAAATTTCGGCGGTGTCTCTATTTCGAAGTATTAGGAGTGGGGACGGTGCTCCGTCTCGAAAGGGATGCGTGGCCAATTGATCAAAAGGCTCAAGGCAAGCAACAAATGAGTACCCCCGTCCCCTCCCCCCTCCCCTCGCCCTGCTGATCTATCTGTCTCTCTCGACGCAAAATCGAGCGCAGATGTTCAAGGTGGTGCTTTCGAGGGTGTTCGACTTGCGGTGCAACCTCGAGGAGATCGCGGGCGCCGGGGAGCCGCTTCTCCTCTTCTCAAAAGACGAGGCAGAGGCTGCCGCCAAAGCGAAGTCGTCTGCGGCGGCTAAGGGGTCGGACGGGGCGGTAACGGCAGGTTCCGGCGGCGGAAAGGGCCCCCCAAAGTAGGAAGAGTGAGCGCCGCCGGCAGCTTGCCCTCCTCTGTATTGGGGAAAGGTTTGCATTCTGTCGACGGCATATGTTGAGGGGGGGGGAGGGGGGGGGGGCTACGGTCGTGAGGGAATGTTGTGATTGTGGAGGAAGCGGCGGTGGCGGTGGGAAGAGTCCTCCACAGTAAGAGTAGCCTCCCAGTAAGGAGTAATAACCGCCGTCGTTGCTCGCTCCGCCATGGGAAAGGTTTTGCAAATTTGTGGACGGCAATACGTGGGAGGGGGGTGAGGGGGGGAGATTGTGACGGTGGCAGGAAGTTCAGCGGCGGCGGCAGCGGTAGCGGTGCGAGAAAGGGTCCTCCAAAGAAGGAGTACTGACTCTGCCTGGTCAAAAATGTGAGAGGGTCTACAAAACTGAGGACGGCAAGCTTGGGGAGGGGAGGGAGGCTGCAGCGGGGGCGGCAGCAGGAGCAGCAGCAGCGGTGGCGGCAGCGGTGGGGGTAAGGGTCGCCCAGAGTAGTACTGACGCTGCCCGCTCCTTGGTGGGAAAAATGCCTGCAATTATGCAGGGGGGGGATTGGGGGCTCTACGATGAGGACGGCAGCAGCAGCGGCAATGATAGTAGGGGAACCAGTAGAAGCGGCTGGCGATCGGGAAGCTGTCTAGCTTTCGTGTGCGTGTATGCCGCAAGAAAATCGAATTGGCTTACGAGAGCTTGTTCCCGATGACGAAATCGCCACTGCGATGCCGCCTGCTGCTTCTTATGTCGCCCACATATGGCTCTGTAGCTGGTTTCTG
>JBBMHQ010089430.1:0-10833 GCA_037834295.1 Postelsia palmaeformis | reverse complement strand
TTGGCTGACGCGAATCGTCGAGTCCAGGAGACATTAAACACGTGTGGATCCCTGGTGGATCCGAAGTTTTATTCAATAAATACATAGCATGGGAGCACGAAGGTTGACATCCGGTTTTGAAGGGTGCCCCGCCCCTGTAGGGGGGTCTCTGAGGCCTTTGCTCTTGAATATCATATTACGGGTACCCAAACCCAAAATGGGAAAAAGGTTGTTTTACGGAAAATTCTCAAGTACCCGAAATATTTTTCGCTAGTGCTGTATCCAAACGGTGTTGTCAGCTGAGGGGCCTCCCGTCAGCCAGGAGCGGTTTGACGAAAATTGTGTTTCTTCTGTCGTAGCCCGTTTGCCTTGAATCCCACAACATTTTCCGAGAAAATGTGTCCAGAGAAGCGTTCCAGAACGAATACTGTAGAAGCTACGTTACTATGCCACCCGCGCCCCGTGTAGGCACTGATCTCGATACACAACGACCAACAGCCTCGAAAAAAGCCCAGCTGTCACAGTTTGCGGTAAATTTGTTTTTTCGCGTCCGGAGGAGATTGCTTCCATACATGTCTGCGATTAATCAGTGTGAATGTATAGTGGTACAAGCTAGCCTCTTCGCACATTGTGGGGTTCCCTGCCTACCGTATGGAGGTTGAGGTATTTGCTTGAGAGTTCTGAGTCACGAAGGTTTGACGGAAACAACATCGAGCTTGTTCAGCCGTTGTGTTTGTAGGTGCGTCGTGACTCCTATAAAGAGCGACTTTGACTGTTTATCATATCACATACAGTAGTGGGATCAAGCAGCATTCCAACCAGTGCAAAATCGGTAGTCAGACGCTGCGGAGGAGATGCAAACGTTCCGTAGTAGAAGTCGGCCTACGTCAACGTCAGACGAACGCCAATCCGTTGAATGTGTATCCCTGCCTTAGCGATTGAAGGAAGACGCGGGCTGTGGTACGTAAGGATGGCGCCTTATGCTTATGGGGCTCATCGCGCAAGAAGGCATTTTCCTCAGTCAAGCATATGCCTCGAAAAAGAAAGGTTCCTTGTGAAAAAATGAAATCAACCCTGAAACCGTCCCAATGAGCTACAAGAGGTGTCAATCCAAACATGTTCAAGTGATAAACACATGTATGTCGACTTCGAAGACCTTGGACGAAGCGTTTGAAATCAGAAGCGCCGTCCATGGCAAGCTTGTTATATTGGTGGAATATACAACCCCCACTGTAGGTCCCGTCTCCAAGGTGAAAAGGAGTTTTTCATCATCGAGTACCGATGCTTTCGAGGGTGTGCCGTCCCGAGCGTTCTAGCAAGTGAGAACAGTGGACTTCCGAGCCGAGGAAACTGTTTGAAGAAGAGCGGTCGTCACACGGTGGTTCTGTTTTGCACCAGTGATTCTAGCTTCCGCCGTCCGCTGCCGCAGTCTTTTTTTCGTATGGACGCGGCAAACGGCTTTCGACTCGTATACCCCAACGCAGTGATACATTATTGTAGTTTAATGTCGGATTGTGAGCTGGTTGTACGAGCGTTCGAACCCTGCTCGAGAGTGTTTCTCCCCTGCCCGTCATGCAACGGTTGACATATCCTTACCGTTACTTACTCTTATAGGGGGCTTCCGAAGTAAAAAGAGCCTGGTTAGAAATGCCTGATACATGTATACATACCGACTTGATGCAACATCAATCAAAATACGGGCGGCCCGGACCCCCTCTCGCGCAGGGTGTGCGCGTACAAAAACCAGTGTGGAGAGCCTCAACAACGTAGCAAACCCCAAAGTGTGACACCAACTCCTGAAATCGATATGTCTCGTGGTATGGCACCCTACTCAGTGTCTCGGCTAAGACGGCTTTGCCCCGGGGTTTTGCGTAGGGTAGGTTTCGGCCACCTAGGAACTAAACCTTCCTCTTATGTGTTCGTACTTATAACACGTGGAAGCTTTCTGATTACCCTTTCCTGTATTCTGCCGCTCGAATGTCTGCTTCGCACGTGTTATCGCCATCGCCACCGGCCCATAAAAGGAACCTGAACGGCAACCAGCTGGAGACGGTGTCATCGAGCCTCTTTGCTTCCATGGGATCGCTGACCATCCTGTGAGTATACGAAGATGGAATATATGACATTTTTTCACCAGTCGCCGTTTCAGCAGCATGTCACCCGTACCTCAAACTGAACAATCCACGACGCCTGCAAGCATCCAGACTCAGTTAGAGGAGAAGCGCGACTACTTCGTTTTGAAAAACAAACCGCGGCGATCCAGCCATCACCGAATTGATCATCGACACGTAATGCACTTTTCGTGTAACTTCAGGCGTCTACTGCCTGAGCCGGCAAGCAGTATTATTACGATTACAGTAGGTTGCATATTCTGACTACAACAGTTTAAACTGCCGTGACTTTCACCCTAATGCGAAATCCACCGTGGTCGTACCCCCTTTCGGCATTGGCGAGTTTCTCGACATTTGATGTATGACTAGGCCAGCGCGATGGAAACATCACCCTTCTGTGGGTCAAGTCGGCTTTTTCGTGAGGCATGAGGCTATTTCAGCTAGGAGATTCAGGCATGAGTAGGTCCAACCCTATCGTCTCACTCGGTTCGCTGTGGTGTACCATCTACTACGTAAGATTAAGGTGGTTATAGCAAAGGCATGTGTGGATACCGGGGCGGGACGTCTTTGCTGGAAAATATCGTTATATCTTTAATTTGTCTAAGTCTACATTATTTCGCTATCTCTTGATCCCCGTTTCCTCTCTCCCCCAAAATAGAAGAGTGTTGACTCGGATCCGGAGTAACCCCGCAGACTTGCCCACCCTCCCGTCACTTCCGCCACACTAGAGGATACAGCGTGGTCACCCCCACACATTCAAATATCAGGGAGGTGGGGTCTCGTCGTAAGAGACCCGTAAAACGTCAACGATTTCAACTCGGCGGTGGAAGTCTGGTCTGACATCATTCTTGAAATACCCATACAAACCAAGGGCTAGATCAAAAGGTGAATGATGCATAACATTAGGTCAATACCTACTTTACTCCTGAAACGAACACCGTGCAATTGACCGTCCGTATGATTAAAAAGAAGGATCACCAAGCGGTACGTGGATATCTTGATGAAGGATAGAGGCCGGTAAAAAATGTGGGGGGATTATTGCCCAAGCCTCCGGCAGTGACGGCTAGCTCGGATGCAATAGTGGGGTAGTCACCCATGGTGAAGCGCACATTTGACGGGGAGGGTGACGGACGGGAAATCCCGGTGTGTAGGTAAGAGTTTGTGTTATGTGAGCCGTCCTTGAACCTTGCATGGAAAAAATGACTTCCCTGTAGAAAAGTAACCAGTACAGCAGCGGGGCGAGAAGGTGAAATACACGATCGTAAGACGCCAGGATGTTTACCATGCAGATCACCTGACACAAACGTGGGGTACTTGTGTTAAGGATGTTGAACGTGGCTCCAGGCTAGGATTGCGAAGATCCGGTAACTTCAACTATTCCTACTACCATGACGACCACCAACAACCTAAAGATACTCTCGGAGGAGCCTAGGAGGACGACGGTCAGGCGGGGTGACTCGAGCAAGAAATATTGTCAGGGTAAAGTAACTGCATTGCTGATTTTTGGTGTTCTTAGTGACATGACCAGGAATGAGCTTACGATGAAGTGCGATGAAGTAGGACTGTACTGCTTTGCAAAAGGAAACGCAGAACGAGAGGAGGCCACTTTCGTGTCACGTTAGAGCCGAGAGCGAGCATGGAGTGCCTGAGGATAGCCACAGTTAAAATTTCGGTATGGGTTAGAAGACGGGGATGGAGAGTATGCTTGGCCAATGGAATAGCGGAAACAAAGACGTGGTCCGAATAGCGTGAACGAAGGAATAGGGGGGCAGGAAAGAGTAGGTGGCTTGAAAGGACTGGGGGAGACACACAAGGGCGCAGAACAAGCAGACAAGAACAGGAATGGAAACGGAAAGAGTGGTCAGAAGCGAAGATACAAATACTCGTAGCAGCAACGGAGAAGAAATCACAGTTCAGACTAGAGCGGATGGTGAAACAAAAAAGAGGCTGAGAATTGGATCATGAAACGTATGTGAGTTCGCCACTGAAGAGCGCAAAATGATTGAAATCGCCCAACATGTAAGGGCCCGTCTTAACGAACAACCTTTTTCATGATAATAGAAGAGGAAAAAAAAAATATGATTTGACCCGAATAAAATTTCGTGAAATATTTTCGTTTGGGTTCTATCGAGGAACAGCGTATATATGTATTTTAGTTTGAACAACGTACGAGAATCAACGAGCACCAGACGGCAACCAACAAGAGGCGAGCGACGGCCTGTGTCCTCCCCTGAGCGCCGCGGGCAGCGGCCGGTTGTTTCTACCGGCATCGCCGAAGAGGCTATCGCTTTTGGGATGTCTTGGGCTGCTGGCATAGCACCGGAGCCCGACAGAGGCAGCAACGACCGGTATACAGCGATCGATTTTCTGAGCGAAGTCGTGACCAGGTCGGTGCTATTAATGCTATTAATGCTATTAATAGTGTGCTTCGCGAGGCAAAGAGGGATCAATTTTCGAAGCGCCGCCGATGGTCCACTCTGTCTTAGGGAGCGTCGAACCTCGCGCTGCGGCTGCTCCGGTATCTCTGTCTTTCGGGAATCTTGGATCTCACCTGTGAAGCAGTCGACGACATGGCTCAAATTGGCGTGGCTTGCTTCGGTTTTAGGAACATGCCACATCGAGTTGGACGAACTCCCCGATTTGAATAACACGAAGAGCAAAAGAAGTCCCAAAATACTTTTTGTGGAATTCGTTTTCTTTCATTTTAAATTGAATCAAACATCAAAATGCCTGATGGGTGATTCACTTTTTGGGCAATCAGATGCAAATCAAATAAAACGAAAAAAAAAGTTGGCGGAGTGTCATAAAAAAACATCTCGTTAAGTTGGGCCCTAAGCAAACGCGACCTAGATATAGGGATAATACATGAGTCGTGAGGTAAAGAGGAAGGAAAGATAGGATGCAAAGTTGGAGAATACGCATGGATAGGGGAGAAGGGGAAGGGACAGACCAGCAGTAATAGGAGGGCGGGGAGCGAGGGGTTCCTAGTCAAGGCTTGCCTGCGCGATATAGTAGAGGTGATCAACGACACTATTATCGAAGAACGCGTATATATGAAAATACAACCGGAGCGCAGAGGGAAATGACACATTGTAGGAAACATCCATACGCCTCCAGAGTCGAAAAATACGATAGGAGATATACAAAGGAAGTTCGGAGAAGTAGCGGTAGAAAGAACAGAAATAAAATAGGCAAGAAGAGGAAGTACTGGTGGGAGATTTGAATTCATTAATCGGGAGGGCAAGCAAAATGAATGAGAACATTGGACAAAATGCGGAAGTAACAAATATTAAGAATGGGGAAGGGATGTAGAAGTTTCTCGAACACAACGAAATGAAGACGTTGAATGACAGAGTAAAAATGGCAGTACCGGAATGGACTAGACAGTGCATACAAGCGGGCGAAAGCTCCCTCCTTGACCTTAAAGCAGTAGAAAATGGACGCGGTAAGGAAACAGAACTACATATATGAACAGCAGACGTGTGAACTACAGATCATTGTTTGATTTGGACAGATAAGAGCTCTCAAACAAAGACGAGGTGGGATATTATACGGATGGATAGTAAACAAACTAGAAGTAAACGAGAAATGGGATAGTAAGTAAGGGATATAAGTAGATGAGAAATGGGATAAGGTTCGTAAAGAGGTGGACTAAAGTGCAGGACAATTATCTGAGCTACTGTAAAAAACAAGTACAACGAAGAACGATAGGGAACATATGGTGCAGGAGCTAGAATAATAGTAGGATGGGAGCACGTGGTGAAGTCCACAGCAAGTAATGAAATAGGGGAGAAGTTGATAGCATCCGACAGATCAGTAAACTGGTGGGGTGCGGATGTGAAAGAGGCTATTACAGAAAGTAGAAAGGCACACGCAAGATGTGCATCGAGTAAAACTTTGACAGAATAGGAGAAATATGATTTAGCTAGAAAGGAAACATAAGAGATAGAAGAGAAGAAGAAAAAAGGTACAGTATAACTTGTGCATGGTAGTAAATATAACTAATCGAGACTTTGAGGGTTGGATAAATCAGATGTAGGTAGGGATAGAAGGAATACGGAGGAGAGGCAGACACGGGAGTACCTTCCTTAAGAGCCCCAAACTTTAAAATATTTTCAGTTCGAAGGGAGAAGGGAAGTTCTAGTAAAGCATTACCGTATGCTGAAAACACTCTTAGACAACAAAATGTCCGACGCAGATTTCAACAGGGAAATCAACGCGTGGGCAGGGGCAAACGTAGATGCATCAGAAGGGGAAAACAGCATTGATTTTTCGGAAGTGTTACGGAGATTTTCCACAAGGGAGAAGGTACATAAATATGTAGCTATACTTGAGATAAGGGAGGCAGCAGGGGCAGACCAACTAGTTAATGCATTTATGAAGTACGGGGGAGAAGGAATGATTACCATGCTGGTCATGTTGTATAACTGGATATTGAAACACGCGCACGCACATAGGAGGCAGGGAGAAGGAATTATAGCAATGACCCAAGAAAGAAGTCAAGACTGACCCGGGAAATTTTAGAGGAATAACGCCACTGAGCACAGTAGGCAGAACATTGTGTAAGATTTTGAACAAAAATGAATGGAAACAATTAAATAGAAGAAATACAAGATATGCGAAGGGCTAGCAGGCTTCAGGCCAAACCGTAACTTCGTAGACCAAGTGTACACCCTAGGTAAACTAATCCAAGGTAAGAACGACGCGGGACTAACAACATGCTGTTCATTCCTGAATGCACAGAAAGCCTGCTACACAGCTGTAGTATGGGAAATGAATTGTAGAAAAAAAATGGGGGATAGAAATTAGAGTGAAAATGTGGAGAATGATGAAAAAATGTCGGAATGTGCGAGAAGTGCTGTGATGCTAGACCGGGAAATATCGAAGTGTGTTGATATCTTACTAGGAGATGCTCAGAGATGTACGTTGTCACCCAACCTATTTAAGATATATACATAATATACATTCATATAATATATACAATTTATATATTTATTTATATAATATATATAATATAAATATAATATATAATATATATACTATAATATATATATATATATATATATATATGTTATATGATCGGCCTGAAAACAGCAGTCGAAGCAGCAAGGCAAGGGATCCCGGTAGGGCGAGAAACGCGTCTATGATTGATGTCTACGGATGACTTCGTGGAGATAGCAAAAGCACCAGGAGGACTGCAGAAACAGACAGAGAAGGAGCTAGAATGAACTTGGATATGGAGGGTGACGGCGAACGCCAAGAAATGCCCAGTAGTGGTTGCTTGTAACGGAGTGAACGTGAACCTTATTATGCGGTTGGACGTGGGGATAAGATGAATTGCCGATTAGACCGGTTTACGTACCTTGGCGTAGAGGTCTTGAAAGACTACTCTTCAGATACACACGTAGCAAAAGAAAAAAGAAAGTATAAACCACACGCAGGCAAGATGGATGCGATCCTCATGGACTCGCACCTTGACACAATGATTGATTAAAAAAGGTTTCCTGATGAATGAAATAGTACCAAAGCTATAGTGTGCTCAAGTATGGGGAGGGCACGCGTAACGCGTCCAACAGTCGGAAACAGCACAGATGACAGCAGCTAAGAGAATCCTAGTATACTCGAGTTCGACTTTCGATACTAATACAGCATTACGAGGAGAATAGGGAATGCGCCCACTCAAGATACACCGAGATATCAGAAAGTTGAGATGGCAATATGAAGTAAGGAAAATGACAAAAAAAGAGGTTGCCAGTGATAGTTGAAAGACCTGAATGGGAGAAAGTAACAAAAGAACGTACTGGAATCAGATGGGATATTGTACTTGAGGAAAATTGGGAAAATAGAGAGGAAAGTCTAGAAGAGGTGACGTCCGCCGGGAGGTTTGGGAAGTACAAGGTAGAAGTAGAAGAAATGATAGAAGTTAGGGAAAGGATAGCGCTAGCAAGCAACATGGACTCGGAAATACACCTAGAGATATACGGGGGATCGGGGGAGGGAATTGGAATAAAAACGTATTTGCACGGCCCAATAGACTTTGCGAAAACGCTGAAACTGCGCTTTCGTTTAGGTGACCTGGACCTGTCAGAAAGAAGGAAGAGAACAAATCCGTAGCCGGGAAGAGAAGGGAAAAGATGCACAGATATGCATGTGTGGCAAACCAAAAGAGTAGTACTCACATCGCTGAAAAATGTGAGAAGGAACGGGAAGTCTTCGAAACGGAGATGAGGTTGATAGGCGGATGTGACACTGAGAAGTTTAATGCACTCTATAGCAGCGAGAGAACGATCGCTATCTCGGTAGATAGACGGTGGGCAAAGGCGGCCAAACAGGAAATGGATTAGATTAGCAAAACGTTTCTGTTTCATATGAGAGCAACGTGATGAGCGCCCAACTGCTAGTGGTGTATTTTGTTAGGAGTAGGAACGGTGCTACGTCTTGGTCAATATTGAGATCACTATGGCAAGCAACAAATGAGCTAGCCCCCCTACCCTCCCAGTTGCGATGCGCGTTATTTTGTTTTTGGAGTAGGATATCACCCTGCCACGTTCTTTTTCTTCTTGTTTCGTATCGAGTCCTTTGGATTTTCGACATACATAGTAGAGCCCTGGACCTACTATGTCGATCGGATTGAGCGTGCATCGACACAACACTTCGACCAAGTATTGACAATGAAGATTCTGTTGTTCCTCGCAAGCAATTGAGGGGGGTTGCTCGGGGTCTGTATAACCACATATAAAACCTACGAAACACGTGCTAGACCATGCATGCTATACTGATCCAACACGTGAAGATGAGGTATATGAGACAAGATCGGTGCTCAACCTACCTTCAATAGTCAAGAGAGTGTTATGAGTCAGGGGTGTGCATTGTGCTTGAACCCCTGACGTTTGGAACGTGAACACCGCCCGTATTGAGGTAAACATTCGCCATGGCGAGAATAGTTCACAGACAGGTGTTGAAAGTAAAAAATATCACAAATCCCATTGGTGGGATTTTGTGGATTTGTGATTTGAAGAGTCAACATACATACGGTTTGTTCTGTTAGAATGGCTGAATTACGACAGAACGAAACGTATCGGGAATCCTAGAGTTCACATGTTTGGGAAGAAAATAGAAAATCTGAAAGGACACTAGAATATCCGCGAAACCAAGCCGTGGGTCTCCAAGAAGTTGTGGATGAAGGTTCCTTATATCATAGAAGCCTTATCCAGGAACACATTCGGTCTACAAATTTCAAGCGGAAGCAAACTGTGGTTCTGCGGTGCTCGGCCTGAGCTCTGGCGACCTTTGCTGGAGTTGAAAACTGGGTAGATACATGTACGTGAAAAGGGGGATGAGTTTCGATTTCCCACTACAGCAGTACCAGGTACCTCACTTGTCCACTGCCCGTCATTCATTTCAACTGTCGAGATGTTATTTGAGTGCTCACTTGAAGAGCTCATGCCTCACTTAATCCTGAATCTCAGTTTCAAAACTCTTGACTCCTTCACGACCGGACGATCGATACCACAGGGACTACGTATCAGCGACTGCAAAGTAAAAAACGCATTGGCATTCAGTGGATCCTCAGCCAAGGGCAGCCTTCAGTTAGAAGTTTCCGGCTGACATCAAATATCTTCTCTTTCTTCAACACGCGTCATATGTCGTACCGGGAACGTGGCGGATGGTATGCCTATGTACACGCCAAGACCACGACGAGCCCGACGGAATGAACGCCATGCACACGCAATCGATAGCTACGTGTACAGTATCTTCGCCGTCTCCGGGAGAATTTCACCCGACTTCCGCACGCCTTGTACACATTACACTCTTGAGTTGTTCCAAGAGAGCAGGTACTTGCTTTCACCTGGTGCCGAAAATCGGTTCACCCCTCTCCGTATCGACTTGGCGTCGTAAATACGGTCATTCATATAAAAACGAATCCTCGAACTCGCGACGAAACAGGCAACCCGAACCGTCCCAATATATGAGGTAGACTGCCATTCATGCGACGTACCGGACACTTCGTGACGCGTTGCGACTAGGCAAAGCAAGTTCTGCCCGGTAAGTGAAAACTCGTCATGTTTCGCCTCATTATTGCAGGGATGATCTGGTCGACAGTTATACAGCTATTGCCATCTGAATGCCTTACCTACTGTTTTAGAGCCCTTTCCCCAAGCGGAGTCTCGCCTAAGCTTCTTTCTTGTGCCGTATGTCCGTACGGTCAACATACCAAACCTTGAACATGGTGAACATCAAGGTACTTACGTTACCCGAAGACCGTCAGTAAACAACTCCCCATATCGTGATCCGGAGCGACGTCGATGGTGTACGTCTCAAGCACTCGTGAACATTATATCAGCACCCTGAACACCGTATCGGATGCAACACGTCCCAGACGGAGACGTTGAATGGCCAAAGAAGACGTGAAGCTAGTCATAGGAAGTTCATAATGTTTTTGCACTGGCTGAAGACGGCAGAGAAGGTTGAAAAGTATCAATGAAAAAATGACATATTACGTGCCAATTCCTCGTGACCATGCGCGCGGTGCCCTCACACAGCGCGCCTCGAGTCACTTACAAAGTGTTCTTCACTCATCTGCAACGTGCTTCTCTACTCACTTACAAAGTGCTTTACACAACAAGGCTTTGTCATCCCCTTCGCCACATATTATAGGACACGCCCTTGTCGCTAACCGTCCTTCCCGACTCCTCGCCCTTGACGTCCGCCGCCGGTTGTGCCTTGTACCAGGTATATCGAA
>JBBMHQ010089418.1:0-23551 GCA_037834295.1 Postelsia palmaeformis | reverse complement strand
TACGACTGAAGAGGGAGAGAGAGAAGAAGGGCGAAGATAATAAATGGGATGGATAAAAAAAAAAAAAAAAAAAAAATCGTGATAAACTACTATTACCCCAAATCCAGATTCAAAGCATTGTACGCAAAAAAAATATGTCAGTATCACCCACGCCTCAAACGATAATATCCAACTCTCTCCAAACCTCAAAAATACAAAAATCGACCTATCATCATGATATCTTACAAAAAAAACAAATACTTCCCCAGACCCCCGGAATCTCAAATTCAAGCTCAAGTGTCCATTATCAAATATCCAAATCATACTCGTTTCGACTCCAACATCGACGCGGTGACCTAAACCCAGCCTTCCTGTGGCGGTTGGTCCAACGGCCATCAGTAGATTTGATTAGAGCCGAAACAAGTGGTGACGGTAAAATCTCTAAACCAAATATCCAAGTCAAGTTGAACAGTTGAATTTCAAAGTCCAAAAGTTGATATCAATCAAATGAAAGTTCAATCACAGTCCAAGCTGAAATCCGCGAAAAAAAGTGAAAATCATAACATATACCAAAATTCTGAATATTTGGTCTCAAAATGAAAAATCACACTCTCAGTCCCAAATCCAACTAATGAATACCTGGTATCTTACTACAATAAGTGGAAGAGGACTACCGATTCAAAGAAAATATCCATTCCGTAAGCTTTGTCGAAAAATGATATAGTCATCTCCGTCCAGAACACATTTGCAGCTCACGCATTTATTATACAAGTACGTGGTGATAAGTGTCACCAAATATGAGAAAGCTCCACTCAGAAAATTCCGTCGTCTTACCTACGTCGTCTCGGGCTTCCCCTCCAACTCTGCCGTGGCCGTCTCCGCCACGGAGAACGACGTGAGCGTTTGCTGATATCACTCATCGCATCCCATTCCTGTTTACCATCGATTCTTCTTGTCTGTACTGCTGTGCACGCCAACGGGTTTTTTTAAGCTGTTTTTAAGGTCTTCATCAGCTCAACTCAGACCAACTGTAGTGTTTGTTTTGAATACGTCTTACATGTCTCTTCTGGGTTGTCGCTTTGTTGTCCATGATATATTTTTGCAGGTCGGGGAGGATTGCATCTACTACAAAGGATACAAGAAGGGCAAAGACGTCTTGATCGATCTGTGTAAGACCGCCCTGCACTTCTCGTGGTACAAGCGCCCCATTAAGCTCTTCATCACCTAGGGCGGGCAGGTCAAGGACGAACGCCACGCGAAGTTTATAGGAAAGGCTCGGGTAGAACTGGAGAAGAGCACCACCATAAGCAGGGCTATGCCGGTCGATCCGCTCGGTTCAGGCCCGCAATAGGTTTCCGTAATCTGAAAGTCTATTCTCGCGTCTATGGTGGTCTTCCAGTTAAGTACCATTTACAGTTGATCTGCCTTTCGTCTGCGCCTGGGGTATTAAATACGAAGTGTTCGCGGATGTTTCGTTGCAGCGTGCGCCTGCGTCCATAATTTTTCAATATTTCGAGCAAACATCCGTTGTGCGTGCATCTGTGCTTTTAGTTGAAGCGTGGGGAGCAGACTGCTTCTTTTTTTTTCTTGTCGGGTTTCCTCCACTCAGGAAGAGTGTCGGGTTTTCATTCGCCTTCATCAAGATAGCGCCTTGGCCTGTAAACTGTGCCAAGGTCTGACTCACTTTCTCACATCCTCTCTGGTTGCTGTGTTTTCTTCAATACCTTGGTTGTTTGCCCGGGTGTTGCTTTCGTCATTTGTAGTGGTACGGGTTTGCGATGAAAAAACTTCCACCGCTGCCGTCGCTTCGAGATTTTCCTCTTTCACGCCAGCCCTACTAAGCCAACTGCAACTCTTCGTTGAAGACGTTTTTCTTAAGGGGTTACTCTCGTAGTTGGTTTTGTCGTTCGCCAAAGGTTTTTCCGCTTGCTGGGTATAAAACCGTTATATGACGCAGGACGTGTGCCAACTGTTGCTCTGGTTCGTGTAAGAAGTGCTTGCTGTCGTTGCATATCACGCTCATGCCGCCTTCATGTCGTCTCAAAACAACATAAATACCACATACTACTGTTACGGTTTTTTTGACTGCTCTCTTGCGTCACCCTCATTTGCATATTGCACTCTATTTCCCCTTTCCAACTACATATTATGGTTGTTAGGAAAAAAAGTTGAGCTCGGAGTTGCAGCGTTGCAGCACATGACTGTAATTGATGGAATAGCTCCAAGTTACCCACCATTAATAGTAACCGAACATACATGTATTTCGGCAACAATCTCTATACGCGCTACGCTCATGCCACTCCGAACGGAGAACTTGTGACATTTACGACATCAGTCTAGCTGAGAAATACTTTGTGTCGTGACGATCGTCTCATATCATCCCAGACGTTTTCCGAATACATTTCGATCTCCACCAAAGCGACTACAAAACGAGCATCCCCTGCAAGAAACTGCTTTATGTAAACGGAACCAAAATCAACGAAACAACCAGGAAGTTCCCGTTCTGCGGAAGCGTACTAATTGTTCAGCCGCATAAATACTAATTATCTAATCTTCTCAAAAAACAAATTGGTATCTTCGTATAAACAGAGGGTGTACCATAAGTGTCGTTGAAGTAATTATATGGCGTCCCACGCATACAGCAGACACCACGTACAGCGTAATCTGTGGACTTATCGGAGCAACTTTATTTCCAAAATTTCCAATTTTTTTTTTTAGATTTTCAAATAAACAGGATTTATTAAGAAATTTGGAATTTTTACAAAGGGCAAAATATTTGGAAGGCTTCGCATTCCAATATTTGGATTTTTTTTCTGGAAAATATGGAAGTCCTAAAAATTGCGCGATTTTTTTTCAGGAAATTTCGGAAAAATGTTGCTCGATGATAATGACTCTATAATACAGGAATACAGCAGTAGATCAGAACTACGCTACAAAGTTTGATCGATTAAGGTCGAACATCTTGTCACACACAAAGAAACGGAATACAAGCAAGACAAGCAAAACACGTGCGCATAGGACGAACTTTTCATCGCAACGATTGCATGACGAGCATAGCTACACTCGTCAAAGTACGGCAGCAGACCACCGGATGAGGCTACTTCTGACGCTCGTCGCACTCCACCAAACTCAGATCCACTCATACACAGGTCAACCTCAACGCTTAATTAAATCGGGGGAGAGGGCGAGATACAGCAGTGTCAGAGCATTTCGCTCACATAAAAAACATCATAGAGACCCAAGATACAAAAATACTCGTACGGTCCAGTAAAAAACATATCCAGACAACCAAAAAAACCAAGAGAATGAAATGAAACACAGCCTTTTATTTTCCATCGAGCTCCCAGCTCCAGAGTTTCGATTCCCTCGTACCTATATTTTACCCCTATCCGCTTAGGTGTCGTCTTCCGACGCAGCCTGCCTTGCCACTTTCCGTCAGCAATGCAGGCTCTCTCTCCAACGCCCCTCACCCGCTATATTATTCGCCTTCCTGTGGCCGTCCTCGGTTCAGGACACCCCTTCATCACCTCGGGGGTCCTCGTCTCATTCACGCCCATTTTATGAGTGGGTTCACCAGACGGCTCCTCCTCGAGCGCAAGCACAACAGCGATGTCGTGTTTGCTCCGATGTGCATCGCTTACAGCCCCTCGTATTGTCTCGCTTATCCCCGTAGGCGACGGTTCCTGCTTGTCAAGTGAGCGTCTTTGCTCAGGCGTACCCTTTGCTGCGCTCTCTATCGCGCGCGAGGAAGTCTTACTCGCGTCGTCGACGATCGGCGAAGTTGGAGGAGCATTCAGCTCAGTCTCATCTGGCAACTGACTCTGCATCGGTCGCCTGCTGTCCTTCCTTGTTCCCACGCCGAGTGTACCATCTCGCACACATTTTCTCGTGTTCAGGGATATCCCTCCCGCCGCGATAGTGACTCGTCTTGGAAGAGTGTTCTGCTCTGTCTTACGGGGCAACTGCCTCGGCATTGTCTGCGTGTTGTTGTCAAGCCTCCCGCTGAGCTCCTCCCTCTTCTTCTTTATTCGTTTCCCTCGCTCTCATCCTCACATGTACCCTCTAAGAGATCATCTGCCCGGCATATCTGATTCAGTGCTCCAGGAGGCGTGAAAAAAGCAGAAATATGCTGGCACGAAAACTGCCCGTTTACACCCTCGGGGCCACAGCGGGCGCCCGAAGAAGTCTGGCGCTGCCTCTGATGCTGCTTCACGCGGTATAGGAACTGCTGCTGTTGCTGCTCCTGGGCGAGCCAGTATTACTCGTGTTGCTGTCATTGCTTCTCGAGCTACTGTTTGTATTGATGTCGCTGTTTTTGTTGTTGGTGTTGTTGTTGCTGATGTAGTTGCTGAAACTGTTGCTCGAGCCACTGCTACCCCTGCTGCTGCTTTTGCTGCCCCTAGTGCCCAGTAGCGAAACCGCTTACCGCGCCCCCCCTGCCTCCCGTGTGGTGGCCAGGGCTGAGACCGGGGAAACTCTCCTGTCCACCCGATCCACCTCCGCCTGTGGCTACCAAGACCTGTCCTGAGCGATCGATCGCCTGCCCCCTACTCGCTTATAACTCCCGGTACGGTATACGTCCCCGGTCCCCGATCATGTTGAGAGTCAGGTTCGCGGTTTTTCGCAGGGTTTGTTCGTCGACCTCGTACTCCGATGTCAGGCACTGCAGTAGGTAAAGGTTCGCTTCCTGGTCCGTTTTTAGGGTGCCTACTCCGGAGAGTTTTATTTGGATGATGCTCATCCTCACTTCCTCCTCCGGCCCTCTGTTGGAGCCTCCCCATCGCCGTTCGTTTGTTCTCCTTGATCTCCGGCCGGAGCGACATCTCGGCCATTTCTTCTTTCAGGCGGGCGATCTCATACACGTGAGCTGCAGCTCCGCCCTTTGGAGAAGCCTTGTCTCTTCTGCTTAATGTTACTCCGGCGTTACAGGGTTTCACACTCCTGCACTACTTGCCATTTCGGCGACCTCTGCCGCGGCAATGCCAACTGCCTCTGCTGTCGTTGGTATCGCCACTCCTGTAGCTCGCCTGTCTCTGTCGACCTCGTTGTGGACGGTGCCTCTGCTCGGCTGAGGTCCCTGTGGCCTCTGCATCCAAATAATTAAAAAAATCGCGCTCGTTCTCGAGCGGGGAGTTGCTCTCCCGGCTTAGCCCCAAACAGAGAGCACGTCCAATTGGAACATATCGCTAGCGTGTTCGATAAACTCAACTGGTGTGATCGGCTCAGCCTGCTGCAGTTCATAGCAGCCCGTCAGGATACATGTATGTAATTCACGTAGAAAACACACGACAAGGGGACAGCAAGAAGAAGAGTAAGTTCAAGAAGAAGCAGCGGACAAAACACGTCTCAACACGCTGCCCCCTCCACACAGAAAAACGCATATTTCCTGTGTGGAACTCCCAAATACCGTTACACATGAACCCATGCATCAAGTACGTGAGCATCCCAAACAGAAGGAAATCCTGGACCAACGTGGACCAGCGCCATATCCACTCTGTATACCGCTCTGAGCGTAAATATTGGGGCCGATTGGTCTTCATGTTCATGCCTATGAAATAAGAATGCATGTGTCGAGGCTCTATTTCTGTAAAAAGAGATAGCAGAGGTCCCTCCGAAGTGTCTGTGAAGATTGCTTGTAAGAAGAAGAACAATTATGGTTTGATGTTCGCGCTTATTCGGCCAATATTGAAGGAATTTTAAACTCAGAGATGAAGAGGATAAATGGAAAGGCAAAGAAGAGGAGTAAAAGAAGAGGAAAGTGGGAGGAAGATAAGTCGTGGGAGTGATCGAGGTAAGGCTGATCTTCGCCTGATCATCCGGGAAAATCATGAAATAAAAATGCCTACTCTACGGGCAGTTGAGTTGATCTTATCATCATGGGACATAACGAACCAACGCCAACCCTACGAACATTGCAGGTTGAATTAGTCTACGTGTTAGTGCACTAGCAGATAGTCCGCCCTATATAAGCAACATCCCTACAACATGATTATGGTACGCTAGCTGCCTCGCTATACACGCAATAATCAACGTCTCGACAGAGGCAAGTTGAACACACAATAAACTGAAATTTCAATAGGTATAAAACGGCCTTGTAATCTGATCGCATTGAGTGTCTACTCGATATCCATACTAAGGTTTTCGTGTACTCGTATCAATGGGTATTAATAGTACCTGCACATCACAGCCAATACGTATATGGATCTCAGAGTCCATACGCTGACAGTCTAAACGGTCCCAATATTAGCACCCTGTATACTGTATTGCACATATATCTCGTTTCCGGCTTTGGTACTACTGGGGGGGTGGGTGAACCAGCCCTGGGTCATAAACTACGCAATTATAGAAAAAGGTTTATCTGTCGCTTTTTCTGCACATGTAGTGAAATACATCAGATGTATCGTTTGAGACTGGAAGTGGGGATTTGTGCATAGTACCAGATTGTCGTTTATTTTTAGTCAGTCGTTGATAAGAGTAAATGTATTGTTTTCGATTCGGGTTGGATATCTGAAATGTTCAAAAAATAAAGTTTGTCCCGGTCGGAGGCGTAGATGGTGACAAGCCTCCCTGGAGGTCGAAGGGGGGTTTGATGCGGGCGAGGTGTCTATCACACAAAGAGGTGTTCCCCGCAGCGCCTCCAGGTTGGTCTGGACAGGCTTTTAAGTCGTTTTTTTCGGTTTAGGGGGGTCCCCTTGACAAGTGTATTTTAAATGTGAAGCAAGATTGATTGTAAACCTACTATCATGTATCTCAGTCTCTGAGAACGCTTATTCGGAACATCTCTAGCCTCTCAGAGGTCCCACTTGGAGACCGCTTACTTTCCGGGAAAAACACTTTTTCTTTGTCTTGTCTCGTTTCATCCGCGTGCGTGCACCCAAAGCACGGTATCGCGGGCGAACTGTCAGCGGGCGATGGGGAGTTAGGGGCAGCTGGAAGGAGCGCGGTCGATGTTTTTTTCACTCGGCGTCGCGCGTCCATCAAGACACGAGGGGGAGAGAGATGAAAAGGTCTGTCCGGCCTTCTTCTGTGGCTTGGAGATAATCTGTACGAGTCTATAAGGGTGGTTCAAGATTTCAAAATAATATTCAAGTACCTGGTACAAATTTCTACGACCGAGCTAAATTTCAGAGAAAGCAAGGGCAGTTTGAGCACCAACGCTGTCGATCTGGCAAACGAGGGCCACGGTGAGCACTAGGCTTGACGCGAAGCGGGACACGGGACCGACTGTGGCAAAAAGGGGGGGAAGCTTTGCCCGGACCGGATCGAGGGCGAGGCGGTCGCGAAACGAGACCCCGGCGTACGGTGCTGAGAGAGGAGCTCTGCTGTTCATGCTTTTCTTTTCTAGACGGATGCAGGGTGTTCTAATCATACACAAGTATTTAAATAAATAGGAGACGGGGATTTTAATTATTTGGGTATGCGTCGAATTAAATCTTATCGTTTTTGCGTTGCTGCTGTGCCGTGCCGTGCTTTCGTTTCCGTACATACAGCATATCTAAATGGGATCATAAGTACCCTGCCTGGGGTATGCAGGTACGTACGTACGGCATGCAGCGTTCGGGTAGATTTCCTGATTAGAGTTTGGAGCTCCTGGCCTTTGAAAATCGCTTGCTTGCACATACCTGGTAATTATTTGCGTGGTTTATTTCGTTCTACTATTGTTCTTCGTGTGCGAGTGTAGCGGTCGGACCCACCCGCGCCGCAGAGCGCTTTTACTATCCAGTTGGGTTTGGTGTTGGGGACCTCATGATATGTGTCATTAAACCAGTTTCTTTGTTCTTTCCTTCAAAAGGCGAGGCTGTTGTAATCTGAAATTACTGATGCGATATTTTTCAGTCGAAGCATGGAAGGGGCTTTCGCTTATGACGATATTCGTTCTCGCCATTTTCGTTCCTTTTGGTGGAGGAGTTAAGTTTATTGCTGGTTCGTCACTGTCGTCACTGTCTCGTGAATATTCTCAGAAAGGGTTGCTCTTAAAATTTTGTGCCACAGAGTTATACCCGATATAACAACTGAAAGTGGTTAGGGAGATCGACCTTCTACATGTTAACTTTTTTTCGCCGGCTGAGGGTGTGTGCTTGGTCTCAGAGCTTCCGAGAGAACCCACCATTCTCCTGTGCCTTTTCCTTATACCCTCTTGAAAGACCCGTATACCTTCACTTGATTTACGTCTCCCATGGAGCCAAGATTCTACGAGAAAAGCTCCAGCGAACACGCCCCTCACAGCTGAAACTCGAAACCGCCTCGCTCTCACTACTCAAATCATCGCCCCGGCGGGCAAGCAAGTCTGGATTATCTCGGTCGTTTCTAGAACAGGATCTGGTATCATAAAATGTTTCATCTGTTGGATGGGGTGTTTGATGGGTTTGGTGACCAACTTTAATTATCTCACAACTGCGACAGCTGCTGGACCACGACTGCCGGATAGAAGCAAAATAATGCTTTTGCTACTCATATCATAGCTGCACCGAGCACGCAGGGCTTGTCTAGTCATGTGTCCCGCTTCCTGCCGACTCGATGAATATGGGAGAGCTGCTTCGAGCATTAGAGAACGCCGCTTCTGGGAGGTTCTTTCGTATCACTGGCGATAACAACAACTGCCGGGCTCGTCTCTGCTCTGAAACAGCTGCGTTGTGCTTCTTCTACCCAAGCCGACGCTCTACCTAGCGAGAAGGGGAGGTATTTTGTCTTGCGTAATCAACTCTCCTTATATAAGGCGCTTGCTAGGAGTCTGCAAGGGTGGAGGATTCAATCTGAGAGGTGGTGTGTATGCATCCACCAGACATGTTTATCAGTTCATGGAATTACGCCATAGGAGATAGACATTCGTATATATAGTCGTCTTTGGATGGTACTGCGGATCATGGCCAGGACATAGGACATACAGAACAATAAACTATTTCCGATATTGAGTACATTGTGTGGGTCTCATATTGAGAGAAACCACGACGTCAGTTAGGTCACGATCTCTCTCCTCAAACAAAACCAAACCTGCAGATTATCCGGTACCGTGTAGCTCCACCAGTGTTTTTGTTACACCGTTTCATAATTTTCGGCGACAGGCGTTTCATTATATATCTCCCAAATTGCAATACGGTCTGGTTTCCTGAGTCGCAGGAGAGAGAGGTTCCTCCCCTCGGACAGATACCTGTATCGCAGCTTCCTCCAATACCCTGAGTATCTTGACCACCCTATTTCACGTCTCTCTCCCTCATTTTTTAACGGCCGGGTTTCTGGCTTGTACGGCCTACAGTCGTCTCTGATAATCAAGCCTTCGGTACCATGCTACTCGTCCGAACTACTGCAGTAGACAAAAACGAAATAAAATCAATCAAACATTCCCTATCGTAATTTTAGTTGCTCGTGCCCCCCTCCCTTTCCCCCTCCCCCTCGAAAGAAAAAGAAGAGGGGTGGGGCGGCAAAAAAGAAGGAGAGAGAAAATGCTGGTTTGGATCGACACGCCAGCGACTACCTCACGCCTGCCCGTGCTCGTCACAGGAGTTCGTTCTCGCTTGTGCCCGGCGTGGAGATGCTGACGTACGCTCGATGCCCCACTTGGAAAGACTGCGAGCGAAGCCTTCCCTTTCAACCAAACTTGCTCTTTTCCAGCTCCTGATACAGACATGTCATATTCTCTCTACCAATAAACCCTGTTTTGCCCGTTACTTCGTTGACGGAGGCCGTTACTTCGTCTCAGGAAAACGATTTTTTGTGTATCAGCATGGGGCGCACATGTACGGCCCCTCTCCAATTTATGGCTTCCGATATTTCACCCGTCCGAGACTTGTGCGAGCGCGTCTCTCGACTCGGGCGGACCGCTGCCCGACGTGAGAATGGACAGAGATCAATTGTTCTTCTACGCGTATTGTGGGCAACTTACAACCCTCTGTAGTGCCGGTGCTGAATGTAAACTGTGACCCTTCGAGATAACCACAGATGTATAGCTCTATACCTAGACTAATCGGTTCATACCTACTGTAGACGTCATGACCTGTAGGATTGTGATTCCAAGCATAGCAAGGATCGAGCTAGCTTCCCACAGCCACGATGGGGTGCACCGACCACGACATTTAATTAAGTCTACTGTGATTTCTAGTTGTTGGTGTCCCCCCTTCCCATTCTCAATTCATTAACATCAATTTGATGCGGGGGGATGACGCGGTCCTCGGACGCCCCCAACGTGATGACATCACTAGGAATCAAATGAGCGGATTACGTATTTGCCAACCGGGAATCTCTTACACAAAGGTAACGGAACGATTCCCATCTGGGTCATGTTACCAATTGGTTACGCACAATAAATGGATTTTTATGGCGGTCTCAAAATACAGAATCGGGTGAACGACTATGGAGACCGCTTCTCGCGAGAACTCAACAACGGCTAAACCTGTGAGTAGCTGGGGCGCCGAGAAAAGGGGCAGTTGCAGAGCTTAACCGATATCGAGCATCAAGCCCCGGGCGCCCCTTCTTGGCTATGGAGCCTTGCACGTGTGCCCCTCTGTTTGTCGCTCGTGAGCTTCTCTCTACCTCCGACGCCCTACGCCTGCGCCACGCCTTCTATCCAAAGCATAGATTTTGAACCGCTCCCTTGCTCTGACAACGTGTCCGCGCGACATCCCCTCCTCCTGAAGCCATGGCCATGAGCCGCTTCCTCGCTCCAGTATATTGCCCAGGCACTACTTTCTCGCTCGTGAGCCTTTCCCTTGCGCTGTCCTCTCACTTTGGAGTCTTGCTCGTGTCGCTGGTTTATAAGTCCTGTCAGTCCCCCGCGCCCTCGCTTGCCCGCACGCCGTTGCACGCCGCTTGCCGCACGCCGTTGCACGCCGCTTACCTGCTCGGAAGCCTTGATCTTACTCTCAGAGGTTTGAAAATCTGGAACAATATTGATATCGGTCTCAGATTGCAGAGATGGGCATTTGTTGAAGAGGTGAAAATCTCCATGTTCAACTTTTTGTTTTCGGCTTGAGGGGGCCCCTTGACTGAATATTTTTGGGCCGTTTCGTGTGCAAATGAACGATTGTGTGCTGATTGCCACACCAAGTAAGTAACAGCTGGGTTGACAGGTGTGGGGTGCTCAAAGATGCTGTTTTGCGAAGTGTTCGATTTTGAAGAGTATCGAGCTGAACTATTTATCAACGAGGTGAATCACTTCGAATACAGACCGGGTGGAGGAAATCTCTCCCGCGCAGGTGGTGATGATATATATTTTGATCGTTTGACCTCCTCCCAAAAAAAAACCCATTGAGGGGACTGAAAACGCATGTGTATTACTTTTTAGCTCGTTCGGAGAACGCAGAAAATGTGGTTTGAGATCAGGCGTTAGATTACGTTTATTCGCTGTCGAAGAAAGTGCTTGATAGGAATACTCTGAACCACTGAGTATTTTTTAGGCAGTCAAACGGGCAGTCAAACGGTAAGGAGAAGGGTTTTAGAAGGGTCTTCACTCTGGTCGGCCCTGTTTTTTTTCTCGTGTTCGCCCTTTCTCGCCACCCAATTTCAAGTGTGGAGTCTTGCCGTTCCTTTCCCTTCGTTTTGGTCACAAAAAGCTGTAGTATATTGCTCCGAAAATATATGTATGGTGAGGGAGGTGTTCATGTCCAGAATCGTAACCGACTTGACGACGACAGGGGTAAACCTTTCAACAGACTCCATGTTACTACCGCCCCCTCAAGTTGTAAAAAAAAAACCTCTTCGGCACACATACGGTTTGCCTTGGTATTCGCTCTCGGTCGGGGGGAAAAATAGTTCAGTTTACCGCATACTTTTTTTATTTCATTTCATAATTCAGTTTTTCTGATTTCATTGTCTTTTCGACCTCGTACCCTGTACGCTTGTATTCACTCGCTCGACACTTAATTTTTCGAATTTTGTTTGTAGGCTTCGTCCGTCTCACAGTCTGTGACCACATAACCAGTACCTCTCTACGATAAGGAATCAGGACGGACAATGATTGTATTGATGAAGCTAACTAGAAAGGACGATTTATTGTGATGATGGCAACAACAGACAACAAGATACCCGGAAGATACTCTCCCTTGCACCAGAAGCACGCTCTACTAATTTGAGACACGCGGAGCCGCACCTTTCAGCTTCGGACGTGAGGTTGGTCAGGGTATATTCAAAAACCCATACATATCGTAGGCATGTTACAACTCTGCTATGTACGTCGCCGATTCTCAAAGGCGACCATTCGAGAAAACTCTTCCTGCTCGCCAAGGTGGTGGCCGGTGCGCGGTGTTGGCCAGGGGTCGTGCTTTTTGGGTCTGTCTGTGTCATCCAGAATACTGCAACTTATTCTTGAACTATTGTTCGTTGGCCATTTATTGTTGGCTAAGCATTAGAGCCTTTGAGACATCTTAATAGTTACAAGATCAACTAATTTCATGATGGATTTCTGAGGAGCTTTCGGAACTTTTTTTTTTGCCGCGGTATCACGGCATACAAGAAAGGCCTGTCGAATATAACGATAGAATCCTCAGGACCTCCCCGGCTGGACCTTGATTTTAACAGGAAGCAGGAAACATCAACAGCCCCCCAACCTGAATACCCGGTGTCACAGATTCTAAGAGGACCTCTTTCTGACTATACGTGTATGTACCCTCCGGAGAAAACACATGGGGTGCTCCAAAAATTGAACTACAACAGGACTATGAAGAAACAAAACCCTTTCGATGAAGATTCTCTGGTTATTCCAGGGAGCATTTGAAGGAGTCTACCGGTGTTCAAGACTCTCCCACCAAGAAAAAAATCAATATAATCCAAATATAATCAATATGGTTTCGCGATAGGCGTCCGCACTTACATTCAGACCATGGGATACAAAAAAATAAATAAATCACTGATTATTGGTTGAAGCAGATAACACAGAACATCAGTAGTACAAAACATCGGCACACTTCTGTATGGCGGTGACACCTTTGCCATGATTATACTCGAGTCTGTTTCGGTGGACGCTAGATTTCAGCTAGCCAGAGACAACTACATGAAGGGTGATTAGCAGCAGTCTCGGTCAGCACAGGGAATAGAGACCGACCGTCTCCATCAAGTCTTCCTGTTGACCGTGTGTGATACTATCACTCAGAGAGGGGTATCCGACATACTTCCTCCATGGGGTCGTATATACAAACCACTAGCCCGAGCGATCAAACTGTCACACGCAGATCTCGCAAATAGGACTGTCGACAATATTTTTCGACACCACACCTGAGGAACTGCTGTTCCATTTTCTAACGCCACCAAAGCACATCCTTTTACCGGGCTCTATATTTGTTAGAAACCAGTGAAGATCGGATACCACAAGAGTGATTAGATACGTGACAGGGGTTCCAAGGGTTTGGGCTCGGGACAGATTAAAACCTGGCATTGCTCAAAAAGAAAGTAATTCACAGGGCACAAACTAACGGACGGGGCGCAGGGATTGCCGTATCGTCGACGAAGTCACATGGTTCGCCTAGATCGAATATCCCATGCGTTCGAAAGTTATCGAAATCTGTAAGAGACTGGACCCTTCGGACGCTTTCGATTGTCCACGCGTTGTCGCTGACGACTCGCGCGACAAGCGGCTTCTGTACGTTGGCTGCGCGTTTTGCGTATTGCAAGACGGGTTTGAAGTGCTGAGAACGTGTTCTCGCGCCGGCAATGACCGTACCAGGGATCCATAATGCCGAGAGCATCACATAGACTCCTTCAGGAGACATGTGATGATGTAATTCGAAAAACTCAAGGTTTTTACAAGCGTAGTCTACTTCTGTTGTAGTAAACGGCTCAAATGGTTGAATATTTACCAGGTTTACCGCAAAACGCGTGCTGCCCGGGGGGGTCCAGGCCACGTATCTCCACACACACGAGAGTGTTTGGTGAACAAACCACTGTGGCGTTGCGCAAATCTCGTTTGTATATAGATGGAAGCCTCCTATGGGGGTTGAACTCATCTTGCTATCGACAGTTCCGTTCAAAAATCGACCCAGGGGGTTCGAGATATTCTCCTCTTCCAGATGATATTTACAGTTAATTGTAGAGAACTGGTATCATCACACCTACAGCAACCAAAGGTGATCACTAGGAAAACCCTACTATCCTGGTTGATTTAAGAGTTAGAGCCCTCGGCCTTCATCGATACAAGGACTTTCTGCGAGATGTCATGACATCTGGTGGGGGAACTGGGAATATCACAAGTAACTATGTGATAGAGAAAATAAAGGGGACACTTCTGTAGACTGGGCCGAACTCGCGGAGTAAAAAGCTTACGAACGTGCACACATAGCAATGAAAAGGATTTGAATATGTTTTCGCCGAGGAGACGACTTGCACAAACAGTGGAGCTTGGTGACGCACGACCCGGATACGGGACGGGCGGGTCGGTCAACCGAACGGCAATATCTCAAATCGTACGTATATATGTGATTGACTGTCTGGCTTCTAGAAAAATCGGTAAGTTCTGGCTCTAAGAGGCCTCAAACCGTGATTTGTTGTTGAGTGGTGTACGTACTTTAGTTCCAGTACTTTACGTGGGACAAACTGCGAACACGCTACAGACAACCGCACTGAGGCTTCGACATGCGGCACCTAAAATTCACTCACGGCCGGGACCGCTACCCGAACGAGATCCGAAGTCACCTCTCCGCCATATCTTCACTCTGCAGGCTTCCCTTTCGCTTGTTTGAGAGCAGGCCCCCCATCCAAGTTCGTGAGTGGAGTGAAGTCTGAAATTTTGTTTTGAAGTCTCCTTGGATATTGGGAGTATACGCGTTGCAAGCAGCCTTGGTGCGATGGCAGAGTAGATGCGTCCATGCGCTAAAACACGTACCGTGCGTTGGGCGTGTATTCGTTTGAGCGCCCGTGCAGTCCATCGACGCGGCAAGGGAGAGGGAGAGATAAAGACGGGGAGGGGAAGCCAGTTCGATCGCACGACTACCATGTATAACCGAGACGCGGTAATCATGTCAAGTACTTTTGCGCGCAGGTATGCAAACGGATTTTGGATCCGACTGAACTGAAACGATCATCTTTGCATCTGGGTGTCGCTGGCGTTCAACGGTGCATAAAACTTCCTATCTGTCTTGAGCAAGTGGACGTGCTGAGTATTATCGGAGGATTAATCAGGTGTCGAGGTCGAGACCTGGTGTTACACAGCGATAACGTTTGGCCATTGTTAACTGATACAAGTTATACCAGACTATATGCACTTAACCCGAAAGGCAGGGGATAGACCACCTGAAAAAATGCGAACAAACAAAAGCAGGTATTTGTTTTTTCATCGAGCACTACACAATTCGTGAACCAGTCCTATGATCGGTTACTACTGTAAACTGTACTGCTCAGTGCTGCCGATACAAGAGTACAGCTGTTAAATGTGGTAAATCAGAGACGATATTGCACATAGATCAGTTTTTGGCTGCTCGTTCGGGGGAGGAGCCCGTCGGCTAATCATTATCTGGACCAAGTCTGCCCCCCAAGCGCTTCCTATGATACAACGCAGCCACCTATTTACATCACTTAGAGCGGTCATGCCCACGTCCATGACTGCCTATGATCGCGTCTATGATCGGTGAATACTGGGTCTGTGATCAGTAGTACAAGCGGGCGTGAACGCGTCCGTGACCACAGACATCGATGCGGTCATGAGCGCGCCCATGATGAGCGGCGATGGCCTCGATCATGAACGCGCTGAGATCGCCGTTGTTAACGCATCTATGCCCGATTAAGGGCCCGGACACTCAGGCGGTTGTGGACGCGTCCATTGGCCGTCATGGGTACGATCATGAGCATGTTTCAGACAGTCGTGATGGACGCGATCATGATTGACGCTACGATCGGTGATCGACGCGGTTATGGACGTGTGTTCGATCGCAGTTGTGAGCCCGTCCACGTACGCGTGAGTCACCGTTATTTCTACTCTTTCGATTTGTCATTTTTTTCTCCTTCTTTGTTTCCGATCATCTGTTTAAAAAACTATATGTGTATATCGTTCCTGTTGTATCCAGTATGACGGCATGGTATTGCATTGTTCACTACTGCTGTGCTTCATCACATATGCGGCAATGTGAAAATCTCTGTGGCGTAGCTTTGAGACCACATAACATGTGTTTCTCTCCTAGGTTTGAAGAATCGGCACGGACACTGGTTGTGCTGGATGCCGACGGGTAGATTGAACGACTTTATCTAAGGAATACACACGGAGCCGTATTCGATCATCGATACATCCGTGGGCGGTGGTTAGCGGGGTTGTGGCTGTGTTGAGAATCGCCAAAATAAACAAGTCCATGGGCGATCGCGGATCCAGCCATCGGCGGTCATAGATGCGCCAATCACATCACAGCGCTTTGTTTATTGCGCAAGCAATGTCTGCGCGACTGTTGATGGACCGACGTGTTGTTTTTCAGCACTGTAAGGATGCAAGGGTTTATGGTCATATGATCACGCCCAAGCATGGTATCGAGTACAGCCCCTTACGTTGAATGGCTGGTCGACTCCTTGCGCTAGTCGGTTGCACTCTTGCATCAACCAGCAACGTTTGGTTGCGAAAACAATTTTTCGCTTCGATCCCCTAGATACTTCCCAGCATTGTGATTGTTGTACCGCTGTGCTCTTTTGTGAAGCAAAATACCAGTATCGAATATCATTCCAGTAAGGAATTTCTCGGTCAATCATTACATGCCGTTTTTTTTAGACTCTATTTTTCGACATTGTGTGCGTCATTTTTCATATGTTCTGGATTGACCTTCCATTTTTTCATGTCTCGAACTTCTTCTGGCTTTGGTGTTGTGATGACTTTGAATGGTACTTCTAACTGTTGCACGTAGTAAACTCTGCTTTTTGCGACCTTCTTATGTAAATATTCCTGAAACATATAATTGGCGTGGACATGGGTATATAATGGATCTACTGGTGGGTATGCTTCACTTATTGTTGAACCCCAATTGCGAGTGAGTAGGAGACGAGATATCTATTCCAGGCATGCTGTAAATCTGCATGGTGTCGAGGAAGATGCGCTGTGGTCAACGCTCGCATATACTTACGTACACGCCGTTGCAAACCTCGTTAGCCCAATTAAGAATCGATCTAAAGAAATTATGTGGCTATGCTCGCCAAGACTGAACATATCGTGTAATTGTAAACAAATGGCTTTTAGATTTAAGTATTCTGGTATTTTGGGTTTTGCGTGAGTTTAGGTTGGATGTCCAAGGGAGATGCTGCGGGATGACGTCATACCCGCACGGGCGATGTCTTAGGCGAGGTTTTTCGGGATGTCCAAGGCGGATGCTGTAGAATGTCGTCATATACCACGCAATTTTGCCTCTGCCCACGTAATCCAATGCTGTGATTCCACGAAGTGCTACGCGACATCCATGGGTCGCATGGTACCAGAAGAGGTCCCGCATGAGTTGTTGTCGTAGACCGTGGGAAGCTGTCGACATAATACACACGTTCCCTCGTGAATCCAGCAGAAGCGATTGTATATCATATGATGTCGAAGGAGATCTCCACGGTATACTTCTTGTTTTAGATAGAAATCCCAACTTTTCAAGGGTATTCGAGGTCTGTCAGAATATATATGCCGAAGTAAATATAAAGACTCGGCAGTCTTTAACTATTAATAGTAAGATAAAACCAGGAAGGCGCCGGCTTCAAGTTATATACTCTGGCAACGTTTTGGTCACACGGACCATCTTGAAAATACCCACGGCACCAAGCGTTTATCCATGAAAGTCTGGCAGGATTACGCTAGAACCCGCAGGTGCCAACCTGGAGTTACTAGAATTCACGCGTGTTGCGGCGGTGTCTTGCTTTCAGGCCCTCGAGTGCCAGCAATTTTTTGCGAGGTCCCGTTTGTGCCCCGACGTGTTTGTCCAAGCTCCCGCGCAAGGTTTCCGAAGTGATGAGCTTAGGGTCGTGATATTATCGAATCACACACAGAAACTTCCAGTCGTCCCCGAAATACACCAGCTATCCCGGTCTCTGGCGAACAAAATAGAGGCAGAAAATATGGAGGGGTGTGGGGATTACTCGCGCTCATTACGCGTCGACATATGGCAGGCTAGTTGGAGACACAACAACTCAACGCGAAGAAACACTAGGCTCAACACCCTTGCTGGGCACGTACTAATATTGTTTAAACCAGGGAGTGAATAAAAACAAGAGACAAGAGGGTCGGACAAAGCCAGCTGTAACGGTGTGTTTCGATGTGGGTGTCAACGGCTGCCTGACAACATAAATACATGACCGAAACGCAACTCCGAGAGCACCCCCGAAGGAACGGGAAATACTTCTAACCCTACTTACTTGTGACGATGCCTCGTGTGTACGAGTGTCCGTTGTCCAGTTGCTGCGTCATTGGATATATACACCACGGATTTCTCTGATGAAGAGATAGGATTTTCATAAGGAAATAATATAGCATGGGAGAGCGTCGGTATTCTGACTTCACCATGAAGTATCTCCCATGCGCGTAGAACACGCTCTTCAGATATAACAACACTTTCATTTTTCTGAGGCGCATGCGTGGTCATGGCTCATACTTTGTCGCTTCTGTATATGATACACCAACAGGTATGCTGTACTCGAAATATTTATTTTTGATAGTGTAGATGTGGTCGTGTCTGTGTACTAGTGTAGGTGTGGATGCGCGCTGCCGTCAGTCCTGCAGAGGCAGCGAACCCGGACCGCAGCACAAAAACGCGAAGAACAACGCTGCCACCTGAGCTCCACTTTGCATGTCAGATAGGCTGCCGCGGCAACACAAGCAACGTCAACAACGGTATGAGCGGTAGAGTGCGCACTGCTTTACTTAAAAATGCTCTGACGTTCCGGGGAATAAAAAATAGACACTAAACACGGAACAGACATACACGACGACTTCGCGCAGCACTTAAGTCCAAGCGGCGATCTCCGCTTGCGTAACATGGGCATTGCGAAAACCAAAGCGCCCCCTCCGGCCATCGTTGGCATCCCCGCGCCATGATCTCTTAACATCGAGGATCTGCCAGTGGTAAACAAAACGTTTCAATTAACGACAAAGCGAGATATACGCTGCATTCGTACCTCGCCGAAGTGACAAGGCGCAAGCAGCCAGGAAATCCCCAGTCGGCATGACGTTCACTGCCCCCGATCATAGCTCAGCGTTGAAACCGCATTTGCAGAGTAAAGGAGAAAGGTGACTACTGCTCGATAAGGCGCTTGGTTTGTGCTGCGCTAGCTCAACCTCGGTACAATACGTTATCTGAATCAGCCGAATTGGCAGCATCTCCTGGATGAACGGACCAGCCTACAAAGCGCTCTTCGTCTCACAGATACGTCGCCCGAGCGAGTGCCAAGGACAGTATCTCCCTCGTGTCCAACACATTTATTTCTTCGGGTCAATGATTTTTTGTGTTACACTGCGTATGCAGTCGAATTTGGCCCCAGTTAGGAAACAGGGTATGACGAACAGCCGCCAACGGGCCAGAAAATGTGATCGATTTGAGCTATATTTTGTCACTCGCAAATGCAGGTATGTCTTACAACATAGAACGGCGTTCGAACACAAACTGATTATTGACGTAGGTTGTTGTTCATGCCAGACACGCGTACAACTGGTGCATATTCGTCGAAAACCAGGTTCACACATGAGTACATACAAAATAAACTTAAGGAACCCTGATCCGTTCCCACATCGTACCGTCGTTTACTTTCGAACGCACATGACACACCTTTTGTTTGATATAATCTATCTCACACTCTTTTTGACCGAATATGGAGCTTTTCAAAGGCTAAATACTTTCTCCCCAACCCTTTCGTCTCGAACGCCACCACCTTCGCCTCGGTGCGTTCTCCCACCATTCACCCCATCACTACACCGCGGTAAGGTTTATTGACATACACACAAGTACAGCCTCGTACATAGCACAATGGGCCCAGACGTTAGTCCGTCTCCGCCACCCTGCGCTCAAGACAGGCTCACATTCAAGAGCACGGTTCCGCTGTGTGTAAGCAAGCCGTTACCCGATGATGGTCAACGCAGTAATCGACAAGCGCAGTTAAGTTGAATAACAAGCACACTACCTTCGAATACATTTGCCGTTCAGTGCACTGCACGCAAGTTGCGGATAGAGTTTGACTTGTTTTTGTTCGACAACCTTTGTTGCAGTACTCTTGCAGTAGTACCACTCCTGCAGCAGTAGTTTAACCAGTCGCAACTCCATGTTCTACTTGTCTGTCCAAATTAAGGTCATCGACGTTTGGCCAGGAATATAGCAAAAAGCAACATGGCATGCTGCTAAAAAACATCTTATTCTGCTGTACGGTCTAAAATGAAATGATTTTTTGCTGCTGTTTTGTGCTTCACGTTGCTGTGTCGCCGATTCCCGGACTTCTTTGTGGTGCTAAACACGTGCTCACGGGCATCCCCTCCCGTACCGCGACGTGCGACGACGGCATCGACAGTAGATATGACTAATGTACAGATGCCAGACAATGGTAAACGTATATATATATGTCGCAGGTCAGCTGCACTCACCCATGCCGGCAATAGACGCCGCCCATAAGGACCTCGAGCTATGAGGTCGTGCGAATTTCGTTCCAGTAACGCACGGCGCTCTATAAGCTTTGGCTTGCTTCCCGACTGCACTCTGTTTACTCTTCCACGATAGACCATATCGTCGGCGAACGGTGGCATGAGTCGATGTATGGGCCCCCGTTGAAACACACACTCTGAGGCGTTCTACGATGAAGGTTCATCCTAATATTTCTGAGGCTCATCACGTGAGGAGCTTCATATTAATGGTAAGTCTCCGGAACACTGACTCCAGCAAAAACAAAGTTGCATCCCAATGAAAGCCTCCATGTCCCCCGAGAATTAGGAACGTCACTTTTCCGAACACTAGTAGCATTCTGACGACTTTAAGTTATAGAGCCCCGTCGTTCATATCTGTTTTACACAGAAATATACTACATATAATGCAGAAAACGTCCTTTTTGTCTGGAAATACCTGAACACATGTTCTGTGGGTAGTTCGGCGATATCCATGGAATAAGAAACCACGTTGAACCCTCAACAAACAGGAACCCGCACAGCTATTCTCAAATATCCAGGGCGCCTCTCAACATCCCCGTTCGATTGAACTTAGGCGATAGTCTTTATCCTGGGCACCTTTTGTACCTGTTGGATAAAGTCTCAACTTGTTGGCTCCAACTAAGCCAAGTTTCCCGTTTTTCGTCATCGAAAGAAAGTTGCGTGTTAGGTTTCTGATATTATATTTCTGGAGAACGGACGCGCGCACGGTCCCTCACAATGACACACTGCCAAAGCAGTCTCTGCCAGTTCCAGATATGATGACGGAGAGTACTCCCCAGAGGGGAAACAAACCAAAATCTCATGTTGGGTCGAGTATGAGTGACAGAAGGTGCAAAAGCGCAGGTGACGCTGGATTGTACGGGTTTTCAGTTGAAGGCGCTGCTTACGGATCAGGCTGGTAAAGCTGCGGTGACAGTCACTCAACATGAAGCTGGAGCTCGTCCCGGCGACGAAACTGCCATGAATGATAACCGACGGTGGGACATCTCCGAAAGTATTTGATAGGCCCACATATTGTGATAGGTATATTTAGGTATCTGCCGACAACGAGTCACATACTTCACGACCCACACTCGAACGATTGTAATATGCTTGGCGTAGGAGAAACGGACAAAGCATGGAAGATAGCCCTGTGGGTATCGCCGATGGGGCTGTGCTAAGGTGGCCTGCTCGAGTTCTTTCGTTTTCCACGAAAAATGGAACGCCACTTACATGTTGTCGGGGCCCGTGAAGAGTCGACGCTGTCGATCTAGGCCGGGATTAAACTGCTGCAAAATTATGCTGTATACAAGCTTTCCCTGAGCTACGTGCCTATCGGATTGACGCAAGAACACATCGAAAATCATTTCGCCTCCGATACTGTATAATATCCTGGACGGCCGCCGGTCGCAGGCGTGCGACGTGGGCTTATGATACATCGCAGGAAACTGAGACTCGATGCCAAGAGTCTGAGATCGTGCGCTCCACACTCGGAAAACGCTGGAAAAGGAGGCAGAATCCTGATGCTTATTGTATGTCTTTCGAGTTGCATCTAATTATCGTTTCCTGAGTCGTGGGGGACAATAGTTCCTCCTCTCGGCCAGATACCTCTATCGCAGCTTCTCCTGATATCCTGAGTATCTCGAGCACCATATTCTACGTCTCTTTCCCTCATATTATACCAGCCAGGTTCCTGACTCTTGCGGGGAGCCATAGCTGATAGGACCAAATATTGTGAGTGAACAAAGTAAAATGTATCGGTTCTAATGTGTACTGTAGGCCCTATTGACTCTTTAATATGGTCCCCCGTGATAGTACGGCCAAACAGTTGTCTCGGATGATCAAGCCTCCGTCCGAATGGTGCGGTACCATTCTACTCCTTCGAACAACTCCACAAAAATAAAACGAAAGGAAAAAGTAACCAAACTTTCCTTCCCTAATCCCAGCTACTCGTGCCTCCCCGCCCCCCCCTCCGATAGAATAAATGAGGGTTTTGGGCGGCAGAAAAGCAGACGGCACGAATTCCTGGCTCGAATCGACAATCCAGCGACTACCTCACATCTGCTCGTGCTCATCACAGGACCTCGTGCTTTCTCGCGCCCGGCGTGGGGATGCTGACGTATGGTCGATGCCTTGCTTTCAAGGACTGAGAGCGGGGCATTCCCTTCTAACCGAACTTACTCTTTCCCTGTTCCCGATACAGACATGCCGCATTCTCTCTACCAAAAAAGCCTGCTATGCCCGCTGATTCGTTTGCGGAGGCCGTTACCTCGCCTACGGACAAAGCTACCCTTTTTTGTAAATCTTTTGAATTTCATTATATCATCGTTTCCCGAATGGTGGGAGGGGGAGAGTTTCCTCCCCTCGGCCAAATACCCGTATCGTAGCTTCCCGCAATATCCTGGGTATATTGACCACCATGTTCTACGCCTCTCTCCTTCCCTTTATACCGACCGAGTTCCTCACCAGTACGGCCGACAGTTGTCTCCGATGATGAAGCCTCCGATTGGTACGGGACCATTTTACTCCTCCAACACCTAGGTAGTGTAGTACTACTGATTGCCGTACTCCTAGTTATCTTCTTCCCCACACTGTTCCTTCCTCCGGCTGTCTCTCCCTTGCCAGCCTCTCCTTCGCCAGCTTACGTGGCACAATGGCGGAGTTTCTATATTTTTACGCGTGTCCGCCTTCTACGCATCGGATCTCCACCTCCTCTTTCTGGATGAATTGTTCCGCTATGTCTCCCCTGCCGCGAGCGTGGTCACGACTCCGATACGCAACGTGTGCAGAGCGAACTCATCGGGATTCTCGCCTGACTTCGCCACTACCTCCTTGATTGCTCGAAAGACACGGCCATACCTAACAACGTTTACGGCCTTGCCACATCGATACGAAAAAGGTGGGCATGGTCGGCAGAACCAGGAACACATATAAACAACTCCAACATAAGGGCAACGGCCCCGCCATCTGCCCTGAAGGAAGACCTTGGCCCGCGAAAACAACAAACTTCCCTACCGTAACCCCAGCTACTTGTGCATCCCC
>JBBMHQ010089396.1:0-10837 GCA_037834295.1 Postelsia palmaeformis | reverse complement strand
ACATTGCACGAAGGGAGCTTACAAAAGTTGATTTTGAAATACGTGAGGTTCGTACCTGGTATATTTTTTTAACGAGTTGGTATTACAGTAGATGCATTGCTTTAATGAAGTTACAAATTGGGTATCGGGCTGTCTATATATAATTAATAGATAAGTCGTACCCACGTAGCTACGTACCGAGCCATAATCTAGTACATCGAACCGTATCAAAAATTAGCATTGTTCCTTCCTAGGGGGGAGGCGGCAAGGAACCTGAACCTCCTTTCCTATCTCAATGGGCGTTATCACTTTCCACGCGTTGCGATTGACCTATTTCTTACCTCGTTGAAGTCCAGGTACGTGCCTGGTTGACAGTTAAAGCGGTTGCCGACGAAAGAGCTGTTCCAAATCCTTCCAACGAAGCCGATGTTGTCTACCGCAGGCCCTGCCCCATCGCCTGACCTGTTGTCCACAAACGAGCAATTGTCCAAGAACGATTTGCCTCCTAGTCTCAAGGCCCCTCCAACCGCCGCTGTGTTACCCATGAAGACCGTGTTGAGGATATGGTCTTGGCCAGCTAAGCTTTCGATTGCCCCGCCTGTTGCTGTTGCCCGGTTGCCAACGAACTGGCACCCGTCGAACTTTGTTGCATAGACCGGTGTTATGCTGAACTCGTTGAGGTTTTCGTTGCCGGAGGCAGTGACGTAAGCACCACCGCCGGCCCCAGCGAAGTTGGAAACAAATCGTGCTGCGGAAAACACCGGGCCAACACCGAAACTAGATACGAAGACCGCGCCCCCCACAACCTCGGCAGAATTGCCAATGAACAACACGTTTGGCGACTGAAACTCAACAGACAGCATCCCGTTCAACGCTAACCCTCCGCCAGTTGCCCCGGCTGTATTGTTCGTGAATGTGGTGGACGCATTGATGGTGAGAGTCGAACTTCGAGGGTTGTTCGCCTCGTCTTGAAAATTTGACCCGATTGCCCCGCCCGAAGAGGCCGCCGTGTTTGATACAAACTCCGTCCGACCACTCCATTCTGCAACCGATCCGTTTTGAATGAAGACGGCACCGCCAAATGATGCAGTGCAGCCAAGGAATGTTGTGTCTCCGCTCCAGTACACAGTTGCATCCCATCCGAGATTCATGGCCCCACCCAGACCGTCAGCCGAGTTGTTGACAAACACAGTGGCTCCGCTCCAGGAAACGGTGGAACCACTGTACACTGACAAACCACCGCCTGAGGCGGCCTTGTTTGGCGAAACCGCACTGTTATGTGCAAGTGTCAGGTTTCCTGTCCAAATGACGTTCGACTTGGACGTCGCACCAAGAGCACCTCCGATGAGGGCCGAATTGTTAAAATAAAACACACCTCCACCCCACGCAACTGCGGATTCGTGTACGAACACAGCCCCACCAGATTGGGCAGTATTCCCCTGAAAAGTGGAAAAAAAGACACAGCTCCCCCAAGTTCTTCACACGCGTTGTTGAAAAACGACGAGTTCCCTGTCCAAAAAATGCTAGCTCCAACAAAGAAAGGAACGAGCACCACCAGAACCTAAGGCTTGGTTGCTGTCGAAGATGGTTTCTCCGCTTACCGCAACCGTGGAAAGCTGCACAAAAAGAGCACCACCCGACAGAACAATACCGGGTGCATCTATACCGGCGGCCGTATTGCCATGAAAGATGGTCTTCCCGGCGAAGGATAGACTCGAGCTAGATTCTGCATAAACAGCACCCCCGTCGCGTGCCAAGTTCCCGTCGAAGGCCGTATTTCCGTCCCATGTGACGATGGAATAGTCGAAAACAATAACCGCACCCCCCTTGTTTTCAGCGATGTTGGCAGTAAATGTTGTATTCCCGCTCGAAGCGACAGTGGACGTGACGCTTATCCCAATGGCCCCACCGCACAGGCCACCGTTTGCAACGAACTTAGTTATCCCACTCCAGGAGACATGGGAGCTATTGACTACCCGCAAAGCGCCTCCAGTGATGCTCGCTCGATTGTTCCTAAAGGTGGTGGTCGCATCCCACAAAACGTACGAGGAATGTCGTACGTAAACCGCACCCGCATGATGCAGTGCACTATTATTGTCAAATGCGGTCTCTCCGTACCATAAAGCACTTGAACCGATCTCGAGTGAAAGTGCCCCCGCGCTCCCCAAGGCGATGTTGGAATGAAAAATCGCGGCGGTGTTCCAGGAAACATCCGACCCGTATTGAGCAGCTATGGCACCTCCAGCACCCCCGGCTCGGTTTCCATGATAAATAGCTTTTCCGCTCCAGAAGAAGCTGGCGTTATCGAAAACCATTACAGCGCCTCCATCGTCGCCGGCCATATTGTTGAAGAACGCTATGCCCTCGGCAGTGCACAAGCTGTTCAATACAAAAATCGCACCACCGTCCATGGCCGCAGTGTTTGCTGAAAACCAGTTCTGACCGATGAAAGACACCGCCGAGCTATCGGACGCATATATGGCGCCCCCGCGGCCGGTAGCAGTATTGCCGAAGAAATGTGCATCGGCCAAAGTTACCCTAGATCGCACCGCAGCGATTGCTCCACCGACGGCACCCGCGCCATAGCTCATGTTTACGCCAGTCACGAAAACGGAAGCGTTCACGGCGGATAGCGGACGAGTGGTAAAATTTCCGTTTATACTAGCGATTGGACCGGCGCCCGTTATGTCCAGAACAGTTCCATCGAGGACGTGAATCGTCTGATCAACGACAACCTCTCCTCTCCACAACACCTCGAACGACCCACGAGAGCAATTAACAGCTTCGGCTAGAGATCTAGCTTGTGAAGAATTTTCCACCACCCACACACGTTGAACGTCGGCCGAGCAAGGTACGGGGGTAAGTGGCGGTGACTTGCAGTGGTAGATCTCGCTGCCAGCGCTAGGATCCAAGCAGTCGAAATCATTGATGCCACAAGCGCTACCATTGCACGTACACAAGCAGCAGTCTCCCCCGTCGTAGCCGCAAGCCTGATCATTGTTCTCAGCGGTACACAACCCGTCATCTACCGATAGCAACTTGTCTTCTGAACATTCGGGGTATTGGGCAGCAATGGCTGGGTCTGAACAGGCCGAATCTTCGCAAGTGAAGCTGTTAGAGCCGCAAGCGTACGAAGGACCGTCCATGCAGGTACACGCGCAACAGTCTCCCCCATCGTAGCCGCAAGCCAGGTTGTTGGTCGCAGAATCACAGAACCCGTCGTCTAGCCAGTTGAAGCTCCCGGTACAATGCGGGTAAGGAGATGCATCTTCGCTGGGGCAGGCCGGGTCCAAACAATTAAACCCGTTGGAGCCACAAGAGTACCTAGGACCGTCGACGCAGGTACACTCGCAACAGTCTCCCCCGTCGTAGCCGCAAGCCAGGTTGTTGGTCGCAAAATCGCGAAACCCGTCGTTTAGCCAGCCCAAACCTTCGGAACAATTCGTGTACTGACTATAGACTGGTCCAAAGACGAAACAAGGATCCCCAAACCGGCGCTGATATGTCGGACCATGACCAATCCTCGGACCATGCCCAAACCTACGATTTGCCGACCGGTTCCGCTGTTATCCACGGCAACACAAGATCACACGAAGGGTGGTCCAGCGGAAATAAGAGAGGTATGTCAGGGCGTACGCATTCAAGGGAGGAAATGAAACAAATAGCGTCGTCGATTATCCCCGGCATGGCATTCACTTTTATTGTGAGGGTCCGACTTGTGTGTTGCATGGCTTGCTACTCGCGAGGTCGATGAGCCTAGAGCTACCCGACCTTGCAGAGTGTTTACGATTTTGTCGGTTCAGAGCCTCTTTGCAAACAAAATGTTTCACGTTTGCGTCTGCATATTCATCCGCATCTGTACTCCTGCACACCGTCATTGAATGTCTTGTAAACCACGGAGTGCAAAACCGTGGCTGGCGTGAGGACACTGACTCGCCTTGGTCCCCTGCTGTAGTGGTGAGTGGCTTCCACCGTCCATGGGTAGGGGCCAGAGGCCTTCTAAAGTACAGCAGAGCAACCGGTGCGTATACCAACTCTTTACATCTAGAGAGCACTGTATATCAAAAGCAGTTGCTGTACCATCACATTACACCGACAACTGTTTGTTTTGCCCAACGGCAACCAGCACGCCCTAAGTCCGTTCTGGTTTTCGTTCCATGCAAAAAACACGATCTTAAGGTCTCAAGGTTCAAGGTAGAGAACGGGAATCGTGGATGAATATTCAAACGCTACGTATAGGTTTAGATGCATGGTACGGTATGAACTCGATATCGGTACCCGATATTTCGGTAAGATCGGCATGCCCAACGAAAACACCTCGGCTACCGGAATACCCTATTGAAAAATTTTGCAATGATGTACATAGTTCCATCAGAAATGAGCACTACATAGAGCAAGAGTCAGAGACAGGCCTATCTATAGGGTTGGAACCATTTATGAGGACACGGCATACTAACTCCGAAAAAAGGCTTCCTGGTCCCTGCTGTGATTGGCGTACGGTCCATTGTACCTATAAGTGGTTCGAATTTCCACGGTGCATCTATAGCGGGCTTTTCAACTCGGCCTTCACCGATTTTTGTCCTCAAGCGCACCTACAAACGGCTCGGCCAATATATAATAATAGTACAATACAGCATGTCACCTACTCCTGTACACATACACGTACGTCGTGTCTTCTCGACAAGTCAGGTACTAGTATGCGTTGGGTGCCGTATCTTATCTTTATTCGATTCGGATCACTTTTGGTTTTATTTTTTATGGACACTTCGGGGTGATTTCGGGGTAAAGTTTTCCAAAACTTTCGAAAACTGTCCGTCGTTCGTGATTAATTTATTTAGACCGGTTTTGGGTTCCTCTCGGCCACGCGATTCTGGAGCACTTCGTTTCACGTGACAATTCTAAAATGTCACGGAGCAAACACCGGTGCCCCCCCCTGTGGAATAAATGTTCTGCCTGGACCACATACAGGCGGTACGGAACAAGTACAACTCACACGCCAGGAGCCCTAGGCTGCTACTGGCCAGAATGGCGTCGTACCTGATTTTGGCTCAAAAGGGCCAGGGTATACCTGACCTTGTCCACTCGGTCTCTTTAGATTTCAACTGATTTTGCCCACAGCCCTTTTTTATTTCCCAGGCAGTGTTGATATTATTGATACATGGATGGAGTGGTCTATATCACACCATAGGGGGGGTGGCTCGCACTATGTGTTGTATGTTTTTCACACATATCTAGAGGATGTAGATATCATATGCCTGGTACACATAAGTTATAGCAACTAACTGGAGGTCCCTTTCTTTATGGGGGAAGGGGGGGAGGGGGTCGCTCGTAGCAAGCTCGTACCTGCGACCTCCAAAGAACTATCTTCATTTCCATTTTTGTTTTCCAGATATAGACACACCCACTCCTTGAATTGTGTGCAGCTTCAGGTGTAGTCTTCCTCGTATACGGGTTACCAGGTATATACCTTGCACGAGGCCATAAAATACCTGCAGTACACGCGATCGAAGTACCACACACACACATAAAACAGCAAAGATGATATTCGACGAAATCCTCGACCTCACAGCAGCACAGCTATAGCTGTTATTTTTTCTCTGGAAATGTGTATAAGACACAAGGGGTATACGTACATATCGCTCTTTTTAATCCACACCAACCTGTAATAATAATGGCGGTATTAATACAGAATTGCTGTTTCTGTTTGAATCCATCAACTAGCTGAAGGTTCGGAACTTACCAGGTACTTGTCTACTGATTTAGTATTTCTGTGGGGTAGCTTTGTGACGAAAGAACTTGTATATCTTCTATTAATAGGATCGAAGAATCGGCACGGACACTGGTTGTGCTGGATGTCGTCGGGCAGAAAGAACGGTTAAGTGACAAACACACACAAACGTGCATATCGGACATCGTCGAGGGCACGGGTTCGAATATCACTTCGAACGCTATTTTTATAACAACGTTTGCGCGAGCGCCCCTGAAGTATATGTCGCTGGTCCCCAGCAGGTAGGTATTGAAACGAAACGGCTATGCCAGCGTACGGCCGTACGCCGACGCCTCAAAAACCCCGCCGTTCAGAGGGGAGGGGGTGTTGCGAAGGTTACCCTGGACTGGGTTATTGATCGATTTGCTACCCATACTATAGGTGATAGCTTCACATCTGACAAGCATGTCATAAAGTATTTTATAATTCCATGTCTGAAGTCACTATTAATAGATTCTACGGCCGCAGTACGTTTCCCTGGCATACACGCAGGATATTTTTTTTGTCATTAGTATTTCGCGTGCCTCGCGGCAATGTGCAGGGCATTACTGACACTCTTCTTGAAAAAACTGACACAATTCGTCGAATACCAGCAATATCATTCAGTCAATTATATTTCCCTGCGTACACTCACACTACTTCTTCCTGATTATGTTTTTTGCCATCCGTCAGTGTGCAGCGTACGAGCTTCAACGTTGATTGCTGATGAGCACTACGAAAAGAGGAAATAACGAGAACAAAAATGACACTTTGCGCAATGTTTAGCTCTAACTCTCTACCTAATCCGGGCTTGATTGGGCTTTATTTACAAGGATTGGAACAAGGGGTGCAAAAATTGACAGATAGCAAAAAAAAATACATTATTAATGTCAAGACAACAAGTCAAGTGGAGTGCGATTACTTCATATTTCAGATTCTCCCTCAGGCACGACATGAACGTTTGTTCGTCCCGGGAGAACCGCACGGAGACACGCCACAACACTGAGTGCCGACGACCAGGTAAACGCGTTCGGGGTGCGTCACACCGCAATCGCATACCCCACTGCCGTCGGAGGGGTGTGGAAAATCGTGCACGACGCTCCCACGGGACAACCGACGGTAGCAGAACCCCTAATCAACTAGGTTACAAGTTTGGGGGCAATAAGGAATAGACGGCACCCGCAAAAAAATACGCATAATAAAACGAGCGACGACGTCAAGATAAGAGAAGGGTCAACAAGTATGGGTGGGAACTCATGCCGCAGCTGAAGAAGGCCTCATTGACCCCAAACGACATACATGCGTACGAATTAAGGTACGACAAAACGTTATAACAGCAGTAATCTGGAACAAAAAAAAGGGGACGCCACCAGGGTGGATCCCTTTTCGGGAAACCCTCATTGTTGTATGGGGAGACAGTGATTGAGGATCACTCCGTGGGCGATATCGCAGCTCTAAAACATCACCAGGACAAAGAAAATAGAGGCTAAAAAAACAGACCATCCCGCCCGCCCATCGTTGGTTGCGAGGTGTACCGTTGACAACAACATCAGTTTTGTGACTGAATTTTTCACCGGGGTACCTACACTCTGCGACGAGGTCCCGCGTTGATTGCCAGACAATCAAAGCGGCAGTAGTAGCCCTGGGTGGGAATCCCCGGCTAGTCGCAGCAGGAGGCCTTATTTATCCCAAACTATATACCAGGTACGAAATTAGCTACGAAGCGATGTTACAACAAAAATTAGGGGTTTCAAAACCGATTTGGAGCTACTACTCATATCAATACTCGTGCTCCAAGGTCGGGATGATACTTTTCAAGGCTGGCTGGTGAGCTAGCTGGCTTTATTGTTGTGTCTAACTAAAGCACAGCAGTTAGTAGGTACTTATTTGCTTGAGCTAGTTAGTTGCGCCCGGCAATTTGTGGGGAGGGTGCCGCGTCTTTGTGACTGACTATTAATAGCGCATTATTTATTTGTTGCCCGTTTTTGTGGATGTTTTTACTGATGAACTACCAGTTATAGTTAATTGGCTTACTCTTTCGCCACCCAAGTACAGACAGACAGACAGACAGACAGACAGACAGTGCTGCTGCTGTAACAACTGCTGCAGAGCCGTGAAGTACTATATTAATAGTTAGTAACTATATCATTGATAAGCAAAATTGCAACCCCTGAACATGTACATGTAAGGCTGTCAGTTGAAACGGATCCGAGCTGCCCTCTTCAAGAAGCGGAGTTTTGAGCGGGGTATCTCTCGGAGAGTGTGAGATTATCGAAAGCGTCACTCACGACTGACTCCGTGGATTTAAGGGCGTAGTAACACACGATCTGCTGTTATTATTGTCTGACATGCCCACATCGGATCGGAAAACAATCAATGTCGGACAGGAGCAAGTACGATGCACACACGATGCATTGTCGGAGGACGAGAAAAATAATAACGATAACCGCAACACGCTAAACGGCTATTGTGACGGCAGTAGTAGCAGGTGCTATTTGTGCTCTTTGGTTAAAATACGTACGGATGTGTTGAGAGCGGCGAGAGGGGGGGGGCACGGGCGCGTCTTCTACTGTTTGGTGCTATATACGGTTAGTAGTGGTAGCACGTCCTCCGTGACGCCCCCCCCTTTACTTTCAGATATGGTAGTGGTAGCTCGTTTTATACGCCCGACTTCATCCGCAGTCCGATTTAACAGCTACAAGCGACAAGGAAGGGTCGGTCAATCCCCCCTCATGTTCACCTTCTTCATGTTCAACCCACGTATAGTATTGCTGTTTCGCTGTCCTCACATGAGGTATCAATAACCGCCACAATACCATGAAGTCCATGATCGCAGCACAGATAGACAGCAGCAGTAGCCTAGCCAATAAGTTCATCATCAGCCTCCGCGAGCTCATCATCATGCACATATTTATGCATGCACCGGCGCGTACCTTCACTTCGAGCCTGGCACTGCTGTTTCTGAACAGACCCAAATATCTGGGCAATCGTCTTGTGTCCAGCCTGCTGTACCCAGCGAAAAAATGACAACAGAGTGTCTCGAATATCTCCGCACCCTGCTGCTGCTGCTCTGCTGACTTGGCGCCTTGGAAGCCCTTCTTCGCGTGGTGTCTGACAGATTGTCTGCGCAGGCCACGACGACCAAGAGATAGATGTGCCGCCCCAGCACTTTTCTCTTCTCAGCAGATAGCACATTCATCACATTCTTCTGATTCATCCATTTGCTTCGATTCGCCATTTCTTCCCAGGAAACCCATAATATGTAATCCGCCGCTTCGGTGTAGCCCGAGGAAACCGCTGTATTATTGCTTTATTTCCACAGCTAATTTCTCCCCTGCGGGCTACGTCCCAGGTACGAGTGTGAAGACCCAAAAAAAAAAACGAAGCTGTCGAGATCGAAAAAATCCTCCACCTGGCAGTTCGGTCGCCCGTTCTACCCGGAGTGCATTGGGTGTCAGGTGTGTACGTAGGCTTCCCACACAGTAAGTAGTGGTCTACAAATCATTGCAGGCTTGAAAGCAACGAATTCGCTACGTACCTCCAAAGTACCAGGTATGTATACCATAAAAACGACCGCTGTAGTGTAGTTACGTTATGCTCCCTACAGGTACCGTAGTAGGGCCAGGACAGGCCCAGCCCAGGCCGGGTGCTCGCGTTCGTTCTGATATACTCTCGATGCACGTGCGGTGACTGGAAAATGTACTACCCTGTCCCATTCTATATCGTACAGGCCGCAGGGTTTGTTGTGACGGTATTACGACGAAAATAAGTATATAGGGGTGAAAATAAAGACCGATCGATATCCAGGGTAGCCCTATGACAATCTGAGCGATCACCCCTATAGTTCAGAAATAAGTATAATCTTCACATTCGGCGTTCTTCGACAAAACGCAGGTAGGTTCGAATCTCACTTCGAACGCCTCTTTCATAGAAACGCTTGCGCTTGCGTCCTTGAAACCACGCTCCCCTCTTTCCCAGGTATTGAAGCGAAGTAGGTAGGTCAGCGTACGGCCGTAACAGGTACCTGGTATACGGTACCGACGTCCCAAGGATCCTGCCGTTCGGAGGGGGGGGCGGTGTTGTAAGAATTGCCCTTGGGCTAGGTAGTCGATCGCTCATGTCCCTATACGAGTAGCTCAGCAGGTTATTTCATTTTCGCATCCTTCGGGGACTATTTCTCTTGTTGCATTACCTACGCTGTTGCCTACTGCTGTGCTTACTGCATTAATACGCAACAACGACGTATCTCTGCGGCGTAGTTTTGTGACCACATAACTATTAATAGTATATCTCTGTTAATAGGAGGATTGGAGAATCGGCACGGATACTGGTTGTGCTTTTGTCGACGGGTAGAAAGAACGGTTCTATGTGAAGAACACTCACACACATTTCGTGTTCTGGGTAATGTCACGCAGGTTAGTTCGTCCGGGAGTCATTATCGAGTTCATGTATTACGGGGGACCATAACAAATAGGACCTACGGTACACATAGAAGCCTATAAATTTACCTACTTTTACTCACAATATGTGGTCCTATTTAGTATGGTCCCCTGAATAGTAAGTAGAACTTCGCGGAAAACATTAATTCTGAAATACCCGGGATTTCGTTCGATTTTGTTCGATTCTGATTTCCAAACCTCAAAACAGAAAAAGAAAAATACCCCATAAATGAATACACCATAAACGAATCAGGCATCGCATTCGACAGAGCAGCATGCATACGTAGACAGTATACTATGATACCTATTGACGGCGCTCTGAAAAATCCCTGGACTCTTTCACGTACCTACTGCTGTAGTAGAACTCGTTTTACCGGGAAGACAAATGAAAAGTTAGAAGAAGACCGGTGGTGGTCGCAGTTTTTCTATGTGCGTGCGTGTTTTTTCTCATTGAACCGTTCTTTCCAAGGTTGTGTTCGGTAAGGTACGGGTATGCTCGGTACCGGGACGGACATCGTACCGAACGTACCGAACTTCTCGGTACCGGTATGGGCATCGTATCGAAGGTACCGAACTTCTCGGTACCAGTACGGACATTGTACCGAACGTACCGAACTTCTCGGTACCGGTATAGACACCGTACCGAACGTACCGAGCTTCTCGGTATGGTACG
>JBBMHQ010089385.1:0-10838 GCA_037834295.1 Postelsia palmaeformis | reverse complement strand
GTAATAAGAGCATAATAGGCCCTATTTACTATGCATGGTCCCTCGTAACAATAGGCTGTAAAAAAAGTGCATCTTCACTACTTTACAGTGCTACAGTCTAGCAGCACGAAAAAGTCAACTTCCTATCAACTTCAAGACAACAATTAGTTCGCGTTTACTGTCCAACCCTCTACTATGTAGTACATACATGTAGTATGTATCTTCGTCTCTGTGTCGGTCACTTCGTTACCCTCGTCTATTTCGTCGCCCCGATTTAAGAAAAAAGAGCTGTAGGATCAAAATACGCCACTCACTACTAATAATACAGCAAAACAGTAGCCTGCCTATACAGAAGTCACGAACACCACTTCCTCCTGCGCTGTTGGAACACCCCTCCCTGCAATCTCACAGGTAGGTGTGTGCATATACTACTACTACTGCGTTCTCACCAACAAACTTGTACGTACGTACGTCAACATCTGCTGCAACATTTACAGGGAGTATTTCAAACATTTCTCAGTGTTTTGGTGTGCTCGTCACTTGTCACGCACCTCCCCACGAAAAAACCTGATACTATTGCCAAAAGTCCCTAAACATAGCCTATGGAAGCATGTCTACCGCCGTGTTTTGTACGAGGACTACTAATCGTTTTTTGCCCTATTATAGCTTCGAACGTTTCCACCGAGCCAAAATTTGGCAGGCCGGATATGAGCTCCTTGGTGCACTCCCGTGGGTGTGCCAAAGCGACAGCACTTTTCGGGCCGTTGTGCTTTCGTACTGCTGCTGTTAGAATGTACTGGCATACCACTCTGTCCCGTAATATAGTAACGGTATTCTACCATGAGGCGCGCGAGCGCGAGGCTTGTTCGTGGTTCCAAAGAAGAAAACCAGATGTTCAGCCTGAGAGCCAAGGTGCCATCCGTGTCGGTGCTGACTGGTCTCTCTCTTCACACTCGCACCAACTCCAACTGCGACTTCACAACAAAAATACAAGCAAACTGAGAACAGCGCTCGAATACATCTCTTCGAGGGCAATAATAATTTGTGTTATACAGGGGGTTTTGACCCGGTGGCCGGGTTTTCTCTTGCGAGACTGTCGTTGGCTGTTCTTAGGTCCTACTCGTAGCAAGTCTTGAATACCTCTTCGGTCTCGTAACTGCTGTGAAAAGCCAGGGAGGGTGTTCGTTTGGATCGTTCCAGCAGCGACGGTTACAAGTTGTAGAGGGTTGCGTATACCCTCGCAGGCTTTATTTGTGAATTTTGTCGTGTGTTGATGAAGAGAGTTCAAGCACTCCGTCCTCCGCTCCGAGCTAGGCTCCGCTTTCTCTGTCCTCTAATACAACGATTATAAATAACCTCATCGGACCACGTGGTGGTGAGGGCATCCAGGTTCGGACTTTACAAACAACACATGCTACTGCACGGCGGGTGTTGGACTTCGTAGTTCGTCAATAATCTCGCCTTTTTTGGAAGTTTTTTACCTCATTTGGAAAAAAACTTGTGGGACTCCCACTGCCCGCCGTTGCTGCCACCGTTTCTGGCTAGGGGGGTGGACATGGCTGATGATGACGAACCGCCGGCGGTTCCCACCTGTAAACTCAAACGGGGGTTTGGACTTGGACAGAGGCCGACACACAATGCCTTCTCGTGTCCGAATAGGCATAATATCGAGACAATTTTTTTTATTTATTTGGTACCGTATAATTTGTATCCTCCGGCGGATTGGTAAAGATCAAGCTTAAGCTCACCAAAATTTGAATGACGAGACGCACGCTCGGAATCGGTCGGTGGGTATGTTCACATACAGTAGTTGACAAAACATGTTTTCCGTTCGAGAGTCCCTCGGCTGATGCCTGAGGCGAACCACTGCTTTGACTGCTGACGTTGTCTGTCGTGGGGGAAACGGAAATATATACCTGGTGCCTGGTATGCATGTACTGTAGTTGAAACAGCATTCATTGTCTTTGTGTTGCTATACATCCTGACTTTTAACTAAAAAAACAAATACCGGCTCACAGCCCAAGCCAAAGCAGTAGTCCGGGAGCTCTCCTTGAGCCCGTCCACAATCATGGAGCTTGTCAACATACAACTAAAAGTTACTAACCTGTAGATTCAGTTAGTATGTCTAAACGACCCAAAAATTCTCTCTGCTCAATCCATCCGACCCAAAAATACTCTGTACGGTCAATCGCCGTCTCCCCTTACGGCATTATGTACTGGTATATCGAAACCTTACTGGGCGCAGCCGGCCGCGGCATGGTACGTCTTGAGCGCTTGTACTTGTGTCGCCGTCCACTTTGTTGCTTGCCGGCGTCGCCATCAAGGCATAATTGGCAATGCTCGATGTGACGTGCACGACCATCAAGGTTTAGATACTGCTTGAGTGATAGGATGGTTCCCTCCTCTTTATCCTTCTTGTACTAAATAACGGGGTCCAGGCCCACGTACTACATATAGCCGAAAGGAATACCGGTACGTCACTTCAGCACTATGTATTATAAACAGACATACAAGATAGTTCCTGCTACAACGACTGTTTCAAACTCGTGCTCTCCATCATGTTCTGTTTGATCCTCCACTGAAAACAAACTGGCCTCGAAATATAACAAAAATTCGAGCTGCAGTCGCGTACCATTCCCCGTATTCTACTATAATACTCGTTACTTGGTTGGGCTCTACCTCGTACTTTATTACCTGGCACACTATAGTACTGCCCACTTATCGAGCCATCCTCCCCTTACTATATATTGGGGGGAAAATGAACGCCCGGCTCGATGCTTACGTGCACCCGACATCCCATAAAAAATCAACTGCTGTGCATCGACCCCTGCGCCAAGCAACATCAGCTGAAAACGACTGTATAGAATACAATCACATAGATAGGTGTCTAAAACTACACATGGATGTAACACACACAATTCCTAGCCACCTACAGCAGTACCTTTTTGCCCGCTCCTCGAACCTAGCGAGATATCCGCCAAAAAACGTAGTGCCACCGGCACAGCCATACCACGACCTGCAAATCTCGTTAGGACCTACGCTTTTGCGACCACCAACAAGACGCAAAATACTCGCCTTCTGCAGGGCAGAATGCCTGCCATCCGAAACAAGAAGCTGTGCTGTTCGGCCCCATTGTGCCAGCACACTCAAGGCAGACGCACCACCACCTCTGCCTCATCTGGCTGTGCGCCGTTGGCCACCTCGTGGGTTGGTAGGCCCACCCCCGCGTCAACCAAGCACTGCGTGCCATCTTCCCGTGACCCTTCCCCGAACTAACTCTGCGCTGGGTCTAGGGCGGCGCTACATTCCCGACCTTTCAACGTTCGCACTCAGAAACGACGGGGCTAGAGCGCGACGCTTCATGGTCGCTTTCAGCTCTCGCACTTCGCGGCGGAGAAAATAGGGCGCTGCATAAAGCGTTTCCTTTTTGAGGATTTCGCATTCGGCAACGACCCGGGACTCACAAGATCGATCCAATAGAAGCGCGGGGAGCCCGAACCGGCAGTACCGGATGCCACACATGCGTGCGGGGCCATCAACCAGTCCCAGGTAGGTTGGAGGCTATCAGCTTCGGTGCAACGCCACAAGCATCGCGCGGCACGGTCAACTTTATCACACGGTAAGGGTTTACATCAATACCAGAAAACCAGACACCACCTCGTCAGCGGAAGCTAACATTGGCAGAAGATTACCTCTTGAGGTAAACACATAAAAAGGGCCTCGACGTAGCGCGGGCTCCCTGCGTGACTACTGCACATGTGACAAAGGTGGGTCCTAGTCGTCGTGCATAGCGTCCACCACCACTCCCAGCGGCTAGACTATTACCCCAACCCTGTAATATGTAAACCACTGCGAGGAATACCTAGACGCCCGCAGCGACGAGCTTGGACCGGGAAAATAAATACCGATTTTCGAAACATCACTACAGTAGTTGGACCCTTCCCTCGTCAAATGGTAAAACAGGCGACGCGGATATACAGGTGGCAAAAGGCAAAAGATGAAAAACGCACACACATGGCTCGACAGCGCTAACAACACGAACGGTGAAAGACAGAAAGGGGGCAGCCCAACACACACGGGGGAAGATGGTACCACACCACCGCCCCAAACATAATGCAGTAGTTAGGCACCCACCCGTCTAGACCAACTTTTGCTTCGTTGGAGCGCAGCAAGTGGTACGTCAATCCCTTCAACAGGCACAGGGCATTCAATTCGCCGCCCCTAGAAAATCGCCGATTCGTTTTTTTTACTTCCATCATCTCGAACATCCGTGCCGCGTGAAGCGAAAAAATAAGCAAAAAAATAGGCTAAAAAAGAGGCAAAATACCAGAGAGCCCGAGCTGGGATCTATCGGCGAAAGAAGAACACCCCTCTCGTCCCGCGCGAATACGATCTATATAAGGGAGGAACAGAAAGGGCTCCAGCTCGGCAAGTCACGCGGCGACAACTTGGAAGAGTAAATAATGGGATCCCGCCATTGCGAGTTGAGTGCTCTTCGAGTAGCAATACGCGCTTGGTCTCGCAAGGACACCCTGGTTTGAATCGCATCTAACTGGTGTGCACGGGTTGCCCTCCGCTACCCAACGATTGTTCCTCTTGGGGAAGGAAGCTCTATACAAAGTGGGGGGGAGGGGGCGCGTAGCTGACGGGCTTAGCCATATCTCAGCGCCTACGACGAGCTCCACCGATTGTTAAATTGCCAGCAGCTCATCGGAGAATCCACTCTCTCCAGCTCCGCCAAATACGTTTCGAGTCTTTGCCCTTCCTCCGCCACTGCATCGGGGGGGTGCAGAGCGCTGCACGACCACGCAAACGAGTAGGCGTCGACGGCCCAATCCTCTTGCGTCCTGGCTTCTGGATCGGTGGCCACCCATTGGACGTCATCATGCATCTCGTGCCTGTGAATTCAGAAGCCGACATTTGGAGGGGGGCGGGGGGGTACGCCGGGCGGGAGTCGAACGGGGCGCGATTAATTCGAGACCGTAGTCAAGGTTCAGTGGTCACATGTCAGTTCGATGCACTCGTGAGCTTCAACAAGGCCCAAACGCTTCTTTAAACGGACACGCGGCGCGGCGAGGTTGGCGGGACTTGCCGGCCCCACATGTTGTAGCTCCGCTACGTATGCCCTTATCAGAAGACAAGTTAACCAGCGGGTTTCTGTACCCACCATAAAAAGGCGCCCATGAGCTCGGTGTCGGGCAGCAAGAGGTCGCGCTCGGCCAAGGTGCACCCTTTCACGTTGGTGGGGAAGATCCAGCTCTTATCAGTCCAGGTCGTGACTTTCTTGAACGAAGATTGATGGAGGCGCCCTATGAACTCGCGCATCTTGGCGTACATGTAGCGAGGGTACACGGCGGTGTTGAAGACAGTGAAGCGGTGCTGAACGGGCTCGCCGAAAACGCGCACCGTCTCGGATTTCCTGCACGAAGTCTTGCGTTCCCCTGAGAGGCGCGTTCGGGGCAAAACGACGACAAGAGAAGGGGAAACAAAAGAGACACACACAAAAAAATGAAAAAGTGAAAAGCAGTAATAAAAGGGGCTGCGGCTATCGTAAGCACGACGGGATTCGAAATGAACGGGGGAGCCCGAAAACAACAACGTGTTCACCTCCGCTCCACTTCCGATGTTCAATCAAAATTCCCGAAATACCTGATCCAGAATCCACGAATTCACGAATACCTGGCCCGGCGAGCGACCGCTGTCCCGGTGCAAGCCACGGACCCTGTCTGTTCGCGTGTTTTACCAGTCTGCCAGCACCGTTCCGTGCGGTATCCACTTGGTATTCCCACAAGCGCGATCAACCAAACAGTGCCCGCTGCTGCTGTCGAAATGAGCCACGTACTGGTACGTACCCAGCCAAAGAACATGAACCATAGCGCCTATTTCTCTGTACAATAACAAACTGCATATTACTATCATGTCGGTTCCCGATCCCTAATAAGCTTTTCCTTTTTAGAGTTCCATGGGGAGCAGCGGTGGTCGGGGTTCGCCACCGTCACAAGCGCGGATGCAGAGGCAAAAAATACGCATTTCACGGCACTTGCGAGGTGTTCACAGGCGCTCGGAAAGGCTTCACCCAAGTGGACTGAAAACGTTCGAACAATCGCGGCATGGCAGACATTCTACCGGTTCATCATTTTTTTCTGACCGCGACAGGGGACACAAAAATCACTACCAGTCTGGCCAGGGAAAGGAAGTGCGGCCCGACGTTTTGCTACTATCCCTTCCATATACGACGCGGAACAAATTGTGTCAAGGCTCACATTCCGCGGCAGGGTGACGTCCGTAGGGCACCACAGGTTTGCCGAAGTGGAACACGACGTCGTACGTGACGTCCTTAAAAATTGTCGAGGCGGCATCCAGGTGAAGAACGTACGCCCCTTGGGAGTACTCGTCCGCCGTTAACTTCCTGCGTGTTCGCACGAGCCCGCTTCCCCTTACCAGGTTACCTCCCTTATTCAACAGCGAGCAGTCGTCGCCCACAAGCAGTATCGGAAAGGGCGCGTTAGCCTCGTGCTTTTCCACCACGCCCTCAAACAGAAACTCGGAGTCCGCGCAGACCACGGCGACAACCTCGAACGCGGTCGGGAAATGTTCAATCACGCTAGCGAGGGACAAGTCGAAGACGGCCTCGTCTCCCTCGGACAAGGAATACACGACGCTTACTCTGTACTCCCTCATGCTCGGCAGCGGCTTCCCAGCGGCTTCGCTGAACTCGATGTGTTGGTTGGGTAGCAGGTTCTTCACGTCTACCTTCTTGAACCCCGTTTCGCATGTCACCCCGGCTGCGGTCGAGTGTGCGAATGGAGTTCACGAGGCGGCCGGGAGCGGGAGGATACGTAAGGTATCAACAGCAGCAACAACAGACGTACACACACGTACACCTATCCCCCCTGTAAAGGCGGACGCGCACAGTCGACTACGGAGCCAGCAAGACACGAGACCCCCTCCGCATAAGAGCTCAGATAAACAGAGGCGACGGTCGTACCTACCCCTAAAGACCCAAGCGTGAGGCTTTCATAGCGAGGTCTGTTTGTACAAGGGGCGAAATACACCCCGAGAAATCTTGATTTTCCTCGAGTGTTACTGAGAGGTTTTGATTTCACACAAAAACCCTTCGCAATACGCGGCTCGGGTTCTCAAACACGTAGCATTTCAGTAGACAAAGGACGTGAGCCCTGCTCACGCTTGAACGGCGCGCACGATTAGTTCCCGCAATCACCGCCGATCCTTCCATACATTGCCGACACCGTCTCTTTTTCTCCGTGTGGCTCGTGACAACGACGCAACCGACCAGCTACGCACCCCAGAAATCACAAGCTCAAGTCCCTGCCAGTAAAGAAACTTGGAAAAAACACACACAGAACACTCCCACACAACATGAAAGAAACTGAGATTTGGCCGAAAGAGCAAAATGGTTATCTGCCGGTGGTCGTACCTTTGAAGTGGTGCAGGGTGTTCCGCAAAGCGAGGCCCATGTCGTAACCACGCGAGCCCAGCGACAAGTCCAACATACAGCCGAAGCGTGGCTTCACGAGTGGAATTTCCCAGACAGAAGCGTCCTTAAACAGGTGCTCCTTGACCCACTTGGACGGATCCAAGAACCACATGCCGCGTGGGTTGCGGGCGTACGCGACGGCCGCCAGCAACTAAAAAGGGGATAGAGCACACGATACGAACGGGCCCAAAAAATAAAACATTTTAGAAGCGGAGTGGTGGTTAGTGATCAATCGTGGCATTCGCTTCGTTCGGGGGTCGAGAAAAAAGGCTGAAAATCGACGTGGGCGGGGGGGAGGCGGGAGTGAAACGCCGAGCCGGCGAGAAGCCATGTATGTATGCACCCGCCCCGTGCGCCTCCATGACGGGATAAGTTGGGGGAGTCTTCAGAGCGCGCGTTTGGAGAAATCGTCTGCAAAAACGTCGTAAATAAAACGTTTGACGCGAGCGCACCAGACGCGTACGTACGCGTATGTATATGCATAAATATTTAGACTTTACGCCAAGCGCTTTTTTTCTACTCGAGACGTGTGAAGCGTTCTCGTTGTTGCTGATACGCAACACGTTCGGCGCAAAGACGATTTGACGCCGCCCGGAGTCGCGATAAGGCTAGTTATCCACCTGCCGACCAAGCGACCCGCCACACAGCCACGCGCAACCCACTCTCGCTTGTAAGAACGACCGTACAGTCTACCGCGTACAAGACTTCAGACGCCATTTTCCCAGCAGCAAAGCACCTGCGGCACGGAATGGCTCGGAAACTTGGTGAGCAGCGCCGCCGCGTACTCCCCGTTATCGTCGGCGGTGGCTCCTTCTCTGGAGCCGTGTCCCGCCACCACCAGGTCTCGGAGGTTCTCGTTGATCGCCGCGGGAAGGATGAGGTCGGGCCCGAACACCGGCGAGTTGAACCCGAGCACAGGCGAGTTGGCCGGGACTTTGTATGGACTGTCCTGGTCGTCGTCGGGGCTGTGCACCACGAGGAGGTCCCCGCGAGGGGAGTGCGTGTCCTTGAAGGTGACCTCTCGAGACAGCAACTCGCCGAGGCGCATGTAGTGGATGAGCTTGGTCCCGCTGCCGCAGTGCTTGTCAGCGAGGAGGCTTGACACGGCAACGTTGGGCGCCCGAACGATTCGGACTCCGGCAAGATCACCGAAGGCTCTGCGGTGGGGCGAAAGAGGGCCATGAGGCGGCGAGATATGCGATTGCAAGCAAAAAAAACGAAAAAGGCGACCCGGCGGGTCGGGGCGGGGGGCGTAACGAGGAGAAACAGGCGTTTGCACAAGTGGGAGGAGGGGTGTGTGGATATACTCGATACCATAGACCCTCTCGGGGCTCTCCATCGACATAACAGATATTGCGTGCTCCAAGCGCGAAGCGCCGTGACATTTTCGGCGAGTCGCATGAAGGGTGGAGCTTCATCTTACTGAGAACCGCTCGTGAGGGTAATTTATTTCCCGGCGTGACCACTTCCAGACACAGCAATTGGGGTACTACGCAACCGCCTCGTGGGTGTCTTACCATTAACACTACGTGGTGCCATCATTCCCCTTGTGCGGAGTACAGGCTCTCTACCCCCCGCGCAAACTATCCAGTCTCATCTCGGATCACCAGTTGTGACTGACCGCCAAAATTAAAAAATAAAAACGGTACCCTGGTGGTCTGGCTGACGTTGTGAGCGGCATGTTTCACAGTTTCGTTGTCAACCGACGCCAACCCAACTCATCTATACATATGTATGAGTATCAACTTTTCATTCAATCGAACTCACAGCTGACGTATTTCATAATTTTATATAATATATACGGTGGCGGGGGGGGGGGGGGGGGGAGACAACCACGAAGCCGCCGCTCGCCCGCTCGAACGGTTTTACGGAAGACAAAGTGCGCGTGACACATACCAACTCCTATGCTACGAAGCGATTTTCCCCACGGTAGTTCCTCACATCTATCATGACTACGGGCGATTATATGTAGGGCGGGCGCGGTCGCGGTTTCTCTCACTTTTGGTAGACCGGAAAGTCGGTCGAGTGAACAGCGACAACCACGCGCATCCCGGGCATGAAGTGTACGACGCTCTGAATGGAGGTCTCCGTCTCCGCGATGAACTGGAAATATCCCGGTATGAAGGCGCACATTTCTCCGCGCGTAACGTCGTCGTGGAAGGGCATCGAGGCGAAGTCCTCGTTCTCCTTTTGTTTCGAGGTACCGCCGCTGTGCGGTTTTCGGGGCGGTGGAGAAGAGGGCGCCGAACCCGTCAACAGGTGGCAAGAGCAAAGCGAGTTACAAGGTTGGTAAGAGCAGAGCTCCACCTCTCGAGAGGACGACGGACAAGACAATTTAGCTGGGTGCGCCGAAACAAAACAAGGATGTGTTGGAACGGCCCCCCGGAACACAGCAGGTACACATACACGGCAATACAAAACGTTCGTTATAAGTCGAGACAAAATCTCGCCGTCGTTTCAACACCCGCATTGCCGTTTTGGCTCTGCTTGCTGCTCTGGCTTCGCTTTGCTTTCGCTACTCACGACCCATCAACGAAAACAAATATATATATATATGTTTATCAAGCAAAAAAACTACAGCAGCTATGTAGTATTTCGAGCGATTTTTTCATCGTCCATGTACCAATATGTCATTGCCGCCTCACATCTTGGCGGCTAGCCTGCGGGACACCATGTTGACGTCGAGACTCGGCTCGGCGTGGGAAATCATACCGAGACTTGTCTCGAGGTCGGTGTCCACCGACGTCTTCTCGTCGTCGGTGTCTACCGACGTGTCTTCGACACTGTCTGCATCCACCACCGCGGCGAGCACGGTCGGTATTCGAGGGGGCTCGTGAGTGTTGCACATGATCACCCTGCCTCCAGACTGGCGGGCTAAGAGGTCGGCCTTCAGCGCTTGCTCGACGTCGGAGAAGCAGTACCGGCACCCGGTGCCGCGGTCTCGCCAGTTGCAGTTGTAGTCTCCGTACCGACCCGTTCCGCACGTGTGATCGCATACCTACAGAAATAAAATGAAGGACGAAGCGGGGGAAGGGGTAACACACACACAAAACGGGCGCGGTGAGAAGGTCTCTTTTTTTGTGATGCAAAATACAATATATATTATACAACACCCCACTTCCAAGCAGTTTGGCACTTTGTCCACAAAAACCGCGGGCGCAGTCCCAAAGGAGTTAGAGCTATCATGCACCCGGTCTACTTCCTCTGCAGGGAGGCGGGAGGGGGGTGTTCGAGACGTGCCGTGACGATTGCGGGTCCCGTCGCCATGAAGAGAGCCACGGCAAGTAGTGCTCTCGGACATCGTCGAACAGGGGGGGGGGGGGTGTACTCAATAGGAGATATGTACTCGATCTCATGCATG
>JBBMHQ010089363.1:0-10838 GCA_037834295.1 Postelsia palmaeformis | reverse complement strand
TGTCCCATGGCCGACTGCGCATGGGGTTGAGCATTCCCGCTGCTTGCTATTTTCATTGAATGTCTGCTGTGGTCGTTATCAGTAGTTGTGGTCGTTGAAGTGGTCGTAGCAGCTGCCGTCGTTGAAATCGCGCTGTGCCATGCTCTCTACTCCATTGTTACTCCAAGCAAGATTATCTCCCAAACTTCGGCGCAGGAAAAGGACTGCTTGGGCGAACAATGGTACAGCAACTTACTACCAAATTATTGCCAAGAAGCGATATTTTCGGGGGAGGGGGAAACAACGATAACAGCGTACTAATAGTGGGTAATCCTGCGCAACCAACAACCAACGCACAGCAACAGCAATCACGCCAAGCACGATAGGCTGAGAGGGCACGAGTAGTGGACAAATACGAGGAGCCGTAGTAAATAGGACCGAAACTTGTTGGTATTAATGTGTAAATATACAGGTTTTTGTGTATACCATAGGTTCTATTTACTATGGTTCCCTGTACTACCAGCGAGCAAGAACGACTGCGACGACCCCATTGCTTGTTACTTCTTACGACGCGCAGGAAGCGAGTTGCGTTGCGTGGGAAAACGGCCAACTTTTGCAGACCGTTGTAATAAGTACACACCCCATATTGCACGCGCGATCCTAATCCTGACTCTATTCGTACTGCAGCCTGTTTCGAGGACGAACCACTTATAATTCGAGTGGACGGTTCCTAGAACGGGAGTGCAGTCCTAAAAGTCAAACACGATAATCACTCTGCTTGCCGCAAAGGAAAAAGTTTCGACGATATTTTTTCGATCAGACAGCTGAGATATAGATGTCTCTTCTCAATCTTCAGCAATTACAAAAGTGGGGCTCTACACACCCGCTTCACCACGCCACGTGCAGCGTCACCCACCGCTTTCATTTTTCCAGCTCGCACTCTTACATCATCCCCTGCAGGAGAGCTGCCTTCGGGCCAAGAGGTGGGTGTGCGCGCACCGCGGTGTACTTGGAGCAGGAAAACATGCTGCTCCCTTGTCGCCAGGAGCTGCCGCGCTTGAACATGAGGACGTGTTGGTACTGCTCTGTCCTCCGCTATAAGGCCGCTTATCACTGGGCACCATCATAGTTAATAGGACCGACGGTACACACAAAAATCTACATATTTCCCTATTTTATCAAGAATATTTGGCCCCACTTACTGTGGCCCCCGTAAATAATAGTATCACATGTTCCTATACGAAGGGTGCTTCTATTCAATCGCGGAGGGGTGCGCGACAGTGCTTTCATAATTTGGGAGAGTTGATATTTCCGGCTGTTTTTTTTCAACACAGCCGGTCGCCCCGGTAGACTACTAGTGGTCAGCTTCAAAGACCACTGGCATTGGTACCCGAGTTCAAATCCCACAGTAGTGAGGTTTTCACTTTATTTGAAAAAATAAAAGGAACCAATTGCTGAGAGCGCCTCCGTTGCGAGGGTAGGCGGAATCCGACGCGAGTCGACGAGGGAATAAAGTGCTGACATCTTCTCGCGACAAAAATGCAAGGCAAGTACCGCAGTGGGGAGAGGAGGGGAGAAGAGCTTACCTAGTGACCCCGGATCTGAGTTACGACTAAGAAGGGAGAGAGAAAAAGAAGGGCGAAGATAATAAATGGGATGGACGACCAAAAAGAGGAAAAAATGTTCCGTTCTTTCGTTTTACGACTTACAGCTACGTATTACCAGGCAAGCGTGTATATTCCACGGGGAACCCCACTCTTGGTCTTCCATGGTCGGCTCTGAAAAAGAGCCTCATAGATATTATGTATTTTTTTATCGTCGCTTTTACTTTTCAGCTTAACTCGTGCTCATGGATGGTTTTACCCTCAGCGTACTTCTGGACAAGCCGTGGTCACAGGTGCCGTCCCTTTTGCCCCCCGGTACGTGCCTTCATTTTCACCGCGCGTAGGGTCTAGCGCTCCTAATGCTCTTGGATTTTCATCGAATGTTGCTGACTCACGCTTCCGCGCTTTCCGGGAGTCAATTTGCATGCGAGTAAAAGTCCCGCCGAGTATGCACTCGGTGATGTAGTCGCCTTTGAATGAGAGCCTATATCCGCAATCGACGTTGGCATCACTGGAGTGGGTCGCCGGAGCCTTTCGCCAAAAACAGGATGGAGAGATCCTTCCAGCATAGTTACTCTGCTGTCGCGTACTTTTTTGTACGACTCCTTTGCATTGCATTGCATCATGGTTGGAGACAGACACCGAATGCCGCCACCTCCCACCGAACAGTGGCCGGAGTTTGCCCCACTATAACGTGCAGAAAAAATCCCGCCGAAGTATTGCGACAGCGACGCGTGCCGGCACTTAGGGGCTGCCCCTCTGGGGCAATTTGTCTCTGACTGATCGAGGCTTCTTCCTAACCCTTCGAAAACCGCAGTCCAGCCGGCGTCTCCGGTGGCTTCGCACGGTCCGCGTGCCCACCAATATTAATGTCGTGGGTTCGAGTCTCGCCGAGTGCATACTCGTGGGGACTTTCGCTGCATACGAATTGATAAGGGGAAAGCGCGGGAGCGCGAGTTGAGTGAAAGCAACAATCGAAGAGAATCGTCGAGCCGCGGGAATGCCGATCCCTATTCGCGATAAAATAACGAAGGCACTGGTGAGCTTAATTAACACACTTTTACGACTTCAGTCCCGTTTCGGGGAGAAAGCACTTGGAGTTCGACTGGTGTGCCCTCAAAACGGAACTGCGGTTCTAATAGGATTAACCTTTATCTTCACCAACCCGCCGGAAAATGGGGGGTAAAAAACCAGGACCCATGATATATTTCATCCAAAAACCTACCATGTATAATCCAGTCTTTTTAGTGAGCGAATTTGTATTTGGTCGTGACTGTCGATACTGCTGGTATGCTTGTTGTCTTGACATTGAATCGTACTCTTCTACCCAGCTCCATCAGTACACCTATTAATAGTGTCCGTCGTGGTCCCTTGTCCTAAAGAGGTACCACTCTGGCCGAGAATGCAAGAAACGCTTCATCATCATATTAGCGTCTAAAACCTTTCTTCTGCTCACGACCAGAGAGGAGAGGTACTGATTCTGTTGTCACAGACTGCTCTGAGACGGAGGAAGAAAAAGAGGGGAAAAAAAAAGAAGAACAATCGCAAATTGAAGTGGTCGAAGCGAGTGAAACGCCAGCGTACCGGGTACGAGAACACAACAACCCAACCGAGACCGGAACACAAGAACAAAAACGCTTCCCTGTAATAGCGCGCGAACTCCCTGACCTCGCTGGCCGGGCGGGGATGTCATACAACCCTTTCAGGACTGGAGTCCCGCCTTGGGCATAAACTACTTAGAGTTTGACTGGTTTGTCCCCAAAACGGAACGGCGGTTCCAACAGGGTTAACAACAAAGAGCGTTCAGTTCGCTGGCGGGGGTGCAACCGTCTTTCAACGCACGGTTGTTTTCAAGAACCGCCCCACACCATCGAACTAGGCGTTTCTCGGGAAGAGCTGCCCGAGGAAGAGAGAGAGAGAGAGACTTCCGTTTCGCCTTTTTGTTTCGCAGGAAACTTTCACCGTCGTCGAGAGGAAGCGAGTGCTGAAGAACGAACGCAGAGCCCTCCTGCGCGACTGTTTTCAACCCTCTTTTCACGATGTAGCCTATGCTTGGTATGTTTTCGACTCATCCCACAAGTAGGAGTTGCACTTTTTTTCGGCCCCAGCAATTCTGACGGTGCTCGGCTCCTTGGCCCCTTTCAAGACCGCAGTCCGTTTTAGGGACGGGCCACTCGAATTCCAAGTAGTTTGCTCTCAAAATGGGATTGCGGCCGTAAAAAGGTCAAGGGGGCAACTATTAATGGTTGTGTATTGATGCTGTAGGTACAGTAGTACCGATATCTTGCGTGTTACCAGGTTTATATACCATGGGCGTTTCGAATATCGTAGTACCGTTATCTTGCGTGTTAACACCGTCCACTTTTCGAGTGTCATGTATAGTACCGTCACCCTGTGTGTGTTCACCGTACGCTATCCGGAGATCATCGTATCGTTATCTTGCGTTGCTGTAGCTACGCGCAAAGATGCTGTATGTGGGTACTCGTACCGTGTTTCCTGCACGTTTTACCGTGGGCTGTTCGAGCTGCAGTACCGTTGGACGCGCCCACGCACCGCTGCCGCTGCTGCTGCTGCTGCTGCTGCTATTTTAGCACCATTTGTTCGCAGAAATGGTTGGTACACACTGTGCACGAGACCTAATGGTTGACTGATAATTTTTTTCCCCCGACCTTCACTGAAGCATGTAGCTCATATTGCCGGGTGGCAGCCGTGGGTAGTCTGCATAGTCTGTAGCTTGGAAATGTACTGCGCTACATGCCCTATTAACTCTTTTTGTACTGGAGTCCCTTTTTGGGGTCAAAGCAGTCTATTCCCAAGTAGTTTTTCACCCAAAAGGAACTTCAGTACGAAACGATGATACTGCAAAAGGTTTGCCGGCAATGCCGGACAGAGGGGGAAGGAAGCCTTCCCCAGTGTGAAACACGCAGCGTGCCTTTACATGATTCAACACGCCTACTACAGAAGGTACGTAACTAAACCTTTTGTTTGGCTCTCCCCTATAATCATTCAACGCATTAAGCAGCTTGCGAAGTATAGAGAGATGACCAGCGATGGGTGGGCGCGTGTGCTACTAATACCCGTTACGAGTTTTAATTTGTTGTCCCTACGGATAACAACCGTTTCGACACAATGTCAAGTCTCCAAACGTTTTTTATATATGAGAGTGGTACGCGGCAAAATCACACGTATATTTTACCAGTACTTTCAGCAAGACCCGGGCGCACAGAGCAACTCGGGTTTGTTAGGAGATTTGTTTTCTTAGCTCATGGTAAAATAATACGGCGACCTTAATGGTTCTCCACCTATTTCCCCTTGGTTCTTGTACTACTCTGTTTATATGTAGTGGCGTTCTCCTTTTTTTTCCTTGTTCCTTCCAGCTTTTTTTCAAGTGTTTGCGACATCGTCTTCTGGGGGGAGGGGCACGGCAGTTTGTTTCCTCTATTTTTTTCATTTTTTTGTTCTCTTTCGATTTGTCTTTGTCTTGATTTTTCCTTTCGTTTCCTTTCGTTTCTCTATTTCATAGAACGTGTTCGTCGTGCCTCTCGCATGGACATGACATTGCATGACCCTCTTCCAGTATTAATAGTGCTTGCTGCATGCCAGTACATGGCAACGTAGTATCTATGTGGCGTAGCTTCGTGAGACAATGGTATATAGGACCCACGGTACACACAAAATTATATATTTCGGTAATTTTACTATTTAATACTGTAACAATATTTTGTATTTTACCCCTTTAGAACCCAAGTCCCGTTTGGGGGACAGACCAGTCTAAGTCCAAGTATTTTGCCCCCAATTGTCCCCAAAACGGGACTGGGGTTCTCAATCATCCCCCGTAATAGTAGGAAAGAAGAAAATAATACGGCGACCTTAATGGTTCTCCACCTATTTCCCCTTGGTTCTTGTACTACTCTGTTTATATGTAGTGGCGTTCTCCTTTTTTTTCCTTGTTCCTTCCAGCTTTTTTTCAAGTGTTTGCGACATCGTCTTCTGGGGGGAGGGGCACGGCAGTTTGTTTCCTCTATTTTTTTCATTTTTTTGTTCTCTTTCGATTTGTCTTTGTCTTGATTTTTCCTTTCGTTTCCTTTCGTTTCTCTATTTCATAGAACGTGTTCGTCGTGCCTCTCGCATGGACATGACATTGCATGACCCTCTTCCAGTATTAATAGTGCTTGCTGCATGCCAGTACATGGCAACGTAGTATCTATGTGGCGTAGCTTCGTGAGACAATGGTATATAGGACCCACGGTACACACAAAATTATATATTTCGGTAATTTTACTATTTAATACTGTAACAATATTTTGTATTTTACCCCTTTAGAACCCAAGTCCCGTTTGGGGGACAGACCAGTCTAAGTCCAAGTATTTTGCCCCCAGTTGTCCCCAAAACGGGACTGGGGTTCTCAATCATCCCCCGTAATAGTAGGAATGAAGAATCGGCACGGACACTGCTCGTTCTGGATGTCGACGGGTAGAAATAACGGTTCAACACAAACAAAATCGCAGTGCCGTGTTGGTGACATACTTCTTCGAATTTGGCTCGTTTGTCCCCGATGCGGGACTTCGATCCTATACGATATCATATGAAGAACACGCACATACCAGGTATACACCTATCGGCGTTTTCCGGGGGGGCACGGCGTTGTGCTCATCACCCATAATTATAATTCTTCATCTATTAATAGGCGCTTTTCATGTTGCTGCTGTTTCCTCTGGAACCGGGCTCAGCAGTACTACTATAATACGATATGGGCGCAATTGTGAAAAGCGCTTTTGCTTATACCTGGTACCTGTTAGTACCCAAAACGCTCCTTATTTCGCCGGACAGGGCACGAAACGAAGTTGCTAATTTATTTTTGTTCTGTTGTCAAGTTTCATTCTGTTTTCGGTTGCGCTACCATTAATATTAATATTGGCATTATACTGCTGTGAGCGGTCAAGTGGCTGCAGCCCCCTGTAAATGTTGATATATTTATACCTACAATACTTTGCATATACAAGCTGTCACAATTTATTCACAACTCTAGAACCTATATATTACCCCAAGCTCGCAGGATCGAACCACCACCGTATTTCGTCCTAGGTATGACGTACATTTATAAATTCGTTCGCCCCGGTAGACTACGTAGTGGTCAGCTTCAAAGACCACTGGCATTGGTGCCCAAGTTCAAATCCCACCGTGGTGAGGCTTTTCCTTTTTTTTGAAGAAATAAGAGGAACCAATTGCTGAGAGCGCCTTCGTTGCGTGGGTATGCGGAATCCGACGCAAGTCGACGAGGGAACAAAGTGCTGAAATCTTCTCGCGATAAAAGTGCAAGGCGAGTACCCTGGTAAGGAGGGGGGAGAAGAGCCTACTTAGTGACCCCGGATCTGAGTTACGACGAAAGAGGGAGAGAGAAAAGACGGGCGAAGATAATTGATGGGATGGAACAAAATAACTAAATAGAATAAAATACTCGTAGGTATGCGCTAACCTTGCAAAAACGAGGATTGAGGTGGGGGGATGGCAGGAAAAATCCTCGAATTTTTCAATCTCACAGCCCTGTGTTTTTTCCTTCCTCGTTGTTTCAAGCATATATGTACCAGGTATCATACTCGTACGAAGGTTTAAGTTGGACCACGCACAGAGGAGACTTTATCTTTATTCCATTTGTTCCACGTCGCCCTTCACTTCTTACACCCTCGGTGAGTGGCAAACAAAAACCTGGTCCTACGTACTCAGCACCAGAAATTAGCAACCCTGCGTGCGCGATGTTCCGCGAAGCCGGTTCGAAGCCGTGGCCCCACCCTTCGTCACCCCCTTCCAGTCGCGAAACGGCCACCAAGCTAAGCTATAGACATTTGGTATACGAGTACCGTACCTACTTTTACGGGAGACCATACATACTAAACAGGACTACATATTTTTGGTAAAAATTGCGATTTATATACTTTTCCGTGTGCACCGTAGGTTCTACGGAGTATTAAATATGGTCTACTACGAGTACTGCTTGATGGGTGTGTGAACGTGACGTCAGTACGAGCAAAAGCGATCGATATATGGCAAGGGACCTGTGCGAGGCACTTACCTATTCCTGCGCGAAATGTTCCATGAATGTACTGGTGGGCCTCTCTCTGCCTGGGTAGCAGGCGCCGCCGACAGCCATCAGCAGCAGCCGCAGCGACAGCAGCAGTCGTGCGTAAGGGTGACTTGAACTATATACGTAACCATTCTGACCAGGAATTTACGGTATATTTTGAACTTTTGATCCTATCTTATACGTGCCTTGCATACCAGGTATTGACGATCAGATTCATATGCTCGTACCTGTACGAGTACCCGGTACAAAAAATCAGCCCTAAAATATTTGGGCCGTTTGTATATGAATATCCAATTGAGACGTACCTTATGATGCGGCACAGTGGTGTACAAGTGGCGACGAGCAACGGCGTTGATGCAAGTGCATACTTGTACCCATTACCTGGTACCTGGGGTAATTTTTGCAGTTTTCCGCGCGAAATATGTGCAGGCCTTTAGTCTCGCCCTGCTGTGTTCCTTCCCTCTTGTACCACACTGCTGTACAGAAACACTCAGCTACCAATCTGTGCCAAAATGTAAGCAGCGTTTGTAAGTAAATATAATGAAACATCGTTGACCTTATTTACAGACACCCAGGGTGGCACCAAGTATCGTTTCCTTCCGAGTGACGTGTCCGAGTGCCAAATGAGAGTGCAGCCCTAGGGTCCTCGGACGATGGCGTGCCAGGGCGATGTGATCGCCTTATTGGGGGAGGCCGTCCTCTTTTCGGGTTGTCTGGGCTATTCTCCGCTCGCGTCAAGCGATTTTTACCGCTTTATATCGGGATACCGCCTTGCCCAGGCCGGGGGACCTCCGACTACTGCTACGCCGGGTTGGCTAACGTACCGTCCTCCGTCTTTTTACCCGCCGGGCTGTGCGATGGTGGCTGATGGTTGACGAAACAGGTCGAAAACGGGCAGACAAGGTAGGAAGGTACCAAGCCGACTATTGATATTAACAGTAAGTAAAATCTGCACTATGCTACTTGTACCACAAAATGCTGCGGCTACGTACCTGGAGGGTGTTTTGTCTGTTTTTGTTCTTTGTGCTTCGGGTTGCCTGATATTTTCCCTTGGTTCTTGCTCTGTTGAAATAAAAAAATGTACATAGTGGCATTGCTGCCTTTTTTATCATCACTTTTACCTTTGACCTCAATAAACTCCTAGTAATAGGAGATTTTGCACTATGCGATCTTCGGGACAAGCCGTGGTCACAGGTGTCCTACCTTTCTCACCCTCGGTACGTGCCCTCATTGTTATCGCCTTTAGGGTCCAGCAAGCCCACTCCTCGTGTTTTTTCATGGAATGTGGCCAACTCACGCTCTAGCATCCTCCGTTAATCAATTTTGATGCAAGAATAAGACCTTACGAGTATGCACTCGGTAAGACTCGAAGCCACAAAATTGGTCTTGGTAGGCACGCGGACCATCTACCAAGCCAACCGGGCACGCCGGCACTATTCTAGCTCGTTCTGTTTTTCTCTGCCACATCGCTTACGGGGAGGCACGCCTTTTTTCTTATATATTCTTCTCTTTTTTTTTCTTTCGATTTGCTTTTTTTTGTTTCTGTTGCTTTTTCTCTTTTAACGAATGTATAAGTCCAGTCAGTATGTAGGATGACGTGGCGGCATGGCATTGTTCACTCTGGTTACTACCTGACAATGTAGTGGTGTCTCTGTGGCGTAGTTTTGTGACCACCTGTGAACGTGAATCTATCTAGGGTTGAAGAAACGGCACGGATACTGGTTGTGCTGGATGTCGACGGGTAGAAACAGCACGGAAACTGGTTGTGCCGGATGTCGACGGGTAGAAATATCGGTTGAATGTGGATAACAACACACACGCCGTCTACCAGGTACCGGTCTCTGGGCGGAAATAGAAGGACCGTTGAATAATCACGTTTACGGGTAAACACCCCTTATAGATGATTCCGCAACACGAAAGAAGGCGGCGCTTGACCCTTCTGGCTGGGATGCTTTTTTTCCGATCAAATCTTCTCCACATCACACAAGCGGACGGCACGCGAAATATTGAATGGGACCTTGACGAGATTTATTCCATGAGCATATGGCTCGGTGTTTGTTCTCTCTTCGTTGTCTACCACTTTACGATCGGACTCCCGTCGTGGAGGCAGACCAACCGACCTACAGTATAATCAGAGTGGGTCGTCCCCGCCACTGGACTGCAGCTTCTGCCCTAAAAGGGTTTTTGACTGAAATGTTTTACCACGAGATACTTTCCGTGCGTACCGGAAAAAGAGAGAACCGAACGCATACTGTTATAGAAAAGTGGTCATAGATTACATAGCCTCTGGGTAGGCAGCGCCTGGTGTTTATGGGGCAACGGCCGTCAAGAGCGATTATCAACAATCGTCGCCTAGAAAGACCAGCTCACGCCGGGCCAGATGAGTAGAGCACTACACGGCGGTGACAAGGCGCCTCTGAACCCTACGTAGCTGCAAGGCTAGGCGCTAGACCTATTTTCAGGGGTGCAGCGTAAACCTGAAAACCCGACACCCCACGAAGAATATACCACTCTTCCCAAACATTTTAATGACTGTTTTCATGTAATGTGAATACAAAAAAATATCTATATTTTTCAAGACGGACCGGTACTGATTTCCGAGACACCCCCAGGCACGAGGGAGGGGGAGGGGGAGGTGCACTCATGTTTCATGCATACCCTTGTAGGATTAGTAAATGCAGCTTGCGAGTAGTTCGACCCCACAACGGTACTCTGCAGTTTGCCCTACAAGATCCCACCCTATTATTCAAAGTATCGTTTTCGGGACAAGCCGCATTCCTTACCGCTCGTCCCTGAATTTGGGTATGGTGGTACTGGGAAAAAAAAACTCTCCTGGTATGTACATAGGGGCAAAAGTGGTGAGTAGTTCGTCCCTCATTTGAGACTGCAACCCTGAAATTGCGGACTGCAGCAGTCGCGTCTTGGCAACACTTTCTACCAGTAGGAGTGCAAGTCGCATGAGTGAGACAAATTGCTTGGGAGTTTTTGGATGCTTCGTTCCCAACCCGGGGCTGCATTGAGTCCAAGTGGGTGTGTTGTCTTGTGTGATACCAGGTACATGGTGAGCATAAGTCACTGCTTTGTGCACAGCAGTGCGCGTGTGTTCTTCACATTGTTTCTTGTTTTATTCACCACTTTCACTTTCCAGCCCAACTCGTGGGAGGTTTTACCCT
>JBBMHQ010089352.1:0-10838 GCA_037834295.1 Postelsia palmaeformis | reverse complement strand
TGTATTAACGTTATACCAACACCAGAGCTAAAACTAAAAATAGTGCAAAGTTGTAAATAAGTAAAAAATACTTCAGTTAACCCTCAAAGGTTTAGCCAAAATGAGCTTTCTAAAATACCTCGGTCGAGTTTCCTTCCACTACCCCTATTGCCCCCCCCTCCCCCTATTCCCTTGGACACCATCCACGGCGGATGCGCAGCGCGGCCTGCACAGCTGTGCCTCGTCCTTGTGACGCCTCAGATTGAAGCGTTCGGCTGCTTGGAGGGCCCCCCCGTACCACTCTCCCGCCTCCTGTGCTGCAGTGGACCACAGTGCGGTCTCGACTAAAGACACCAAGGGGGAAAGTTCCGTTGACTCTTCGGCGGCCCGGAACTTCCTCAGGTCTGCGACTCAACATCCATGCCAAATATTCAACTGTCCGCCAGGTCTCGAGTTATCCCCACCAGCCATCGTCCCGAACATTACCCGACTAGGTAATCGTTATTTGCTTTGCCGTGCCACGGCCCCCGCAAAGAAAATCTGCCGTTTACGGATGGTCGTTTCGATGCTCTCGTAACGTGTCATCTTGAGGGCCTTCGTGTAGGAGGGGACGGTATGGTCAGTGCGAAGTTGGCGCTAGAAGCCAATGACTCGCAAAAGGACTTGGTCGTAAGATGTTCGAAGCTCGCCAAAGCGTTTCGCTCTGGGAGTCCATGTCTCACACACGCGCAGCAGGGTCTCAACCGCCTCGGCCTTCAGCATTCAGACCTGTAGGCTGAGGAGGACGGTCATCTTATCATACAACTACGGCCCGGACACCCCGAAAAACAAATGTAAAACTCACGTACACACGTATGTCTGAATAGGTGCTTTCGGACGACAAGGAAAAAACACACTATACTTGTGTTTCATCAATCTTCAGAAATCGTACGACTCTGTCGAACAAGAGCTGTTGTGGGGGGTAATTACACGCTCTACCGTACCAACGATAAAGCTGAGAATTGTCCGTAATTTCCACGATCACATGCGGGCGCGCGGGCGTACGAACGACAAAGAACACTCGGAAGGGTTTGATGCCACGCAGGGGCGGCGGTAAGGCTGTGTGCCATCACCGATACTGTTCAGCGTACTCTTCACTGCTGCGTTACGTGTCGTACTAGTACGCTTCCACCGATACGAAGCCATCGTAAGGGATTTGGTCCAACTCTGTCATGCTGAAGTAGTTGGAACGGAGGAGCAGGAACCCCGTTGGCATGCGTGCGAAGGGCTGTATGAGGCATGATGTACGGATGACGCCGGGGTTGTCTCGAAGCCGGCTGAACGTCTCGCGAAAATGATTGACAGTCATCGTGACTATCTTCGAGGCAGCAGACCTCACGGTGTCGAAAACGACGACAAAGACAATGTTTCTACAGAAGATCAGACAACCATCGCATCACCGTTCGTCATCGAAGCAGTAGGCCAGAGGTAAAAGCAGACGGCCCAGATCTTACACCTAGGCGGCAATGCCCACGAAAAGGCTGACCTCTCGCTCGAAATCGCCCGACGGATCCGTCTCATGCGAGCATGCCTCTAACGGTTCGGCCCGAAGTGGAATGATGTAATTACCGCCCCCCGTAGCCTGATAATCAGAATGTTGAAGGCCGAGGTGATCGGGACTCTGCTGTACGGGTATGTGACGTGGACACCTTGGAGCGGAACACTTTGCCAAGCTTCAACCGGCTCATCACCAAGTCTTGTTGCGAGTCATTGGTTTCCAGCGCCGACTCCGCACCCCACTCGTACGCGAAGGCCCTCAAGATGATATCTGCGACAGCATCGAAACGACTATCCGCAAAGAGCGGCTCTTCTTTGCGGGGGGCGTGGCACGGCAAAGCAAGGAGCGATTACCTAGTCGGGTGATGTTCGGGATGATAGCTGGTGGGGAGAACCCGAGACCAGGCAGGCAGTTTAAGACCTAGTAAAGATGCAGAGTCAAGAGCCTCAGGAAGTCGTGAGCCCCCGAAGGGTCAACGGAACTTGCTCCCTTGGTGTTTAGAGTTGATACCACGCTGTGGTCCACAGCAGTAAAAATGGCGGGGGAAGTAGTACCGCGGGATCCTTGAAGCAGCCGAACGGCCCATGGTGAGGTGGAACAAGACTGAAGCTGAGCTGAGTAGACAGCGCCGCACATCCGCCGTGGGTGGAGTCCAAGGGAATGGGGAGAGGGGGGGGTAAGAGGAGGAGTGACAGACAACCCGAGAAAAGGAACGCAGAGAACGGGGGGGACAGGAGGAGTAGAAGGAACACTGCAGTAGTGGGAGTAGGAACGAGATTGCAGACATGGTAGCCAGGCACCAGGCAGACTAGAAGGTCGATCATGCCGCTACTGCCCGTGCCACCAACTGGTGCAGCTGGTTCGGACGTAGTCACCCTTCGTCTTTATTTTGTTTTGCTTCTCTTTATTGCGCCGATCCTATGTAATTTTCATGTTACCAATCTCTCTTCCTTTCTTCGATTGATAGGCCTCATTGTTTCATGTCGGCGGATGACGAGCCTGCTTTGCTCGTTTCGTATCGTCTGACGCCGACAGGCCGGGCAACGTTGACAAACGCAGGACGGAGACAGCTGAGAGGGTAGCAAGGTACCAGTCGGACTAGCCGGGAGAACCTAGCTATGCTACTCGTACCACCAACTACTGCAGGTACCTGGAGGGTGCTTTGCGTTTTGGTTTGCCCAATAAATTTACTCGGTTCTTACAGTAGTTCTGTTTACAAGTGGTGTGGCTTTTCTTCTTCTTTTTTTCTTCCAGCTCGTTCGTTCCAACTGTCTGCCACATCGCCTGCGGGAGGGGGCACGATATTCTGTTTCTTCGATATATTTGTATTCTTTCTCCATCGATTTGTCTTCGTTGTGTTTGGTTTTTCTTTGCTTCCTTTCGTTTCGCTTTTTAAAAGAATGTGTATGTCGTGGCTGTTGTTTCCAGTCTTATGACATGGCATCGCATTGCCCATTGTGCTCACTGAATTCCTGGTACGTGGCAACGTGCAACGTACACAGCAGTAGTACCTCTGATATGGCGTAGTTTTGTGAACTTGTATCTCTTTTACTAGTGAAGAATCGGCGCGGACACTGGTTGTGCTGGATGTCGACGGGTAGGAAGAACGATATGATGTGAAGAAAACACACGTACGTACGTACTTATAATCAAGTACGTACGCATACGTACGGGGTCATTAACTGCTACGAGGGAGCGGAGACCACACACATACACGGAGGGAAAACAGCAGTGTACATATGACCTGTCTGATCGTCTGACAATCAGGCCAAAACATATGTTGGAAGCTATTAGACAAAGTAGACACATCCAGGTGAATACTGGCCAGTGAAAAAAAAAGACACAGGTACGAGCTGAACCGTTGTGAGGATACCTCCAGTACTACCTAATGGCTAATGGCAGAGCTCCTGAGGTGTACTTTTTACTTGTTTATCATGTGTGTACCTTACTTTTAGTCCATAATGAACCAGGCATACCTTATTTTGGATAAATTCCTTTTTTTTTCGTGAAAACTGTTGGCGTGTAGTTGTACGAGTTTTACTATGCGTCGTCATTTATGCTCATTGTAGTGGTCACGTCATGTTTTGCGATTGACAATTAAGCGCAGCATAAGTGTTATTGGATGGCAAACGCGTTCATAATATAGTACGCCGAAATTGAACCTGGTATGTTTGTATGTATTAAAATCTAGACACCAACTAACGGTGATATCGAGGATTTAGCCTGGACTCATCTCTGCGAGCTGTGCTTTATACTTCGAGCGCGCGTACTACTTGCTGTTTGCTCTCTTATATCGAGATAAGTTTTCGCTTGCGTGCTTATGCGACCACATGCAACATTTCAGGGGTGGAAAGTGAGCTGCAACATGATCTCAGAACGTTATCATCATCATCATCATCATCATCATCATCATCATCATCATCCCCCTACACGTTTTCAGTGGCCTCATGGAGGAAACACAAAGCCGATATAAACGTATGAGGAAGATAGGTGGCTCTAGCCAGTACATGATGTACAGGCTGCATCATATGCCGAAATACTGGATCCAACCAGTGCACCGGTGATAGCGGCTTCGCCGCGGCCTCCGCCTCCCCCCGGGGCTCCGCCCGAAAGCGCCCCCGGATTGCCCCGCTGGAGGCGCCCTGCCGGGGGCTTATTTCACCTATCTCGGCTTCACTAGGAAATCTGAAACAAAATTCGTCCGTCCTTGTACCAATTCACATGCAACTTGGTGGTAGATTAAATAAAAAAAAGAAAGGCAAAAGCGAGCGAAGCGTGAGATGGTCAGGAGTGTGCGGAAATTCAGCACACCGCAGCCTGCACCTTGATACCAGAATTGTGGCATACGGGCTGTAAAACATTCTCAAAGCGTGCAGTGCCGAATCGCTACAATTTACGAAATCGCGACCTCAGAGGCGTAAACTTTCACTACGTGCATATATATCCATTCATTATCTTGCTCCCAACAAGCTTGTTACTCAGATTCTCCTTGACGATGTCTTGAGCTCTGTGTGCTTCGCCTCGCGCTGTGACTACTTCAGCCGGTCCCGACTTTCTTCTACATTGGCAGCCGATACAACCTTCAAAGCAGCAGCAGCAGCAGCAGCAGCAGCAGCAGCAACAGCAGCAGCAGAAGTAGTAGTAGCAGCAGCAGCAGCAGCAGGAGCAGCGGTGGCGGAACTTGACCACACCCACCTCGGCCCCTGGTGCACCGTCAGGATTCACACAGCCCAAACCATCCGTGGTTGAGGCTGCTTCGTCCATTGTGCTTATGGTCTCCCTTACGGTCTCCCTGTCGCCCCTCTCTACGCTACGAATAGCTGCTCTGCGTACCCTATCTGCTCTTCGGGCCGTGAATCTTGATAGGTAGGTCTCCGCTGTTTCATGAGTAATTATTGAAGTACGTACGTGATGATTATCCGAAGTACTGGCACCCTTGCGGCCAGCCCCCTCAGCCACTACCAGGCAGTAGTACTGGCAGTACATACTGGACCAGGACCCAGCCCTACAAATATGAAGCTGCAGAATTTCATGAGTGGGTGTGTCTACATGAGGAAACTACTAGTAAATACTGAATTCCGAGGTTGCACGTATATTGCCGCGGGTGGGAAATAATTTCTGTGTCGATATTACTTCCACCAAAGATGCCTAGAATTACGAAAACAGTTGAAGGGGGGGGAGGGGGAGGGCTGCCCTGCTCCTTCTCCCCGCGTGTGTATTCTTCCCTTTCCCGAAAAAACACAGCACGGGGAAGTGGCCGCGCCGCCCCTTCCCCCCCCCGCGTGTTGAAGCCCTCCCCGAATAACATAACACACCGCGGTCGACCTCCCTATCGGCCACGCTCCGCGAATAGAACTGCTCCCCTTTTCCGCCTCCCCGTGCATGGGCAATCCAGAAGAACCAGCTCATATCGGGAATCTGACAAATTGCTAAATTTGCATGGTTCCGTTTCTAACGGCCCGCTTATTTCGGGAACCCACTTGACCGACCACTTATATTAGTACTGCGTGCTTTTCCGTTGGTCTTTCGTGACAACGACCCGCTCATATCGGGGGCTCGCCATATCGCCAAACGATTAATATGGTAGTGGTTCCGTATTCTCACGGCCCGTGTTGCCGGGAAAACCCCTACTAGTCGACCACTACGAAAATTTGCTTCCGAGTGGTCTACAGTATCTAACGGCCCGCTCATATCGGGAACCCACCACGACTGCTGAACGAATAGGGTCGCCCGCTCATATCGGACCACCTCGACATGGGCCGTCTACGATACGTACTTGCGCGTGCATTTCCGGTGGTCTACCGTGACGACGGCCGGCTCATATCGGGGAACCACTGCTAATCGACCACTACGTACACGTGCGCTCCAGTGGTCTACAGTATCTACCGGCCCACTCATAGGGGGAACTTACCACGATTGCCAAACGATTAGGATGGTCCTTTCATATCCGATCACCAGGAAGTTCGACTGCCTACGTGCTCTGCTCTCCGCCGCGGAAAAAACGGGAGGGTGGGTGGGGAAACAACAGAACCAAACTCTAAACCCCCAGAAAAGCGATGCCTGATGAACCCTACGCCGCTCCCTGCTCGGCGCCTGACCCCCCTGCTCGTGCTGGGCTTCCCCCGATATCTATCGACTCTGGTCATGTCGCTGCTCCAGCTGCTCTACGCTCTTCTTCCTTGAAGTGCGATCGATCCTGCTACGAGTGTCCTCTTGATGTCTTTAGTACTACCCCCGGACTAAACATCCGACTGGTTCCGTGTGAAACCCCCACCTTCGATCTTTCTACTGCTTCTTTTATCTTTTTACCTGTTGCCGTTCCAAACACCAGGTTGTCTAACAACCGTGTTACTTCCACGAGATATGCTTCGAATTATGAAAACAGTCGAAGAGGGGGGGGGGGAGGGGGCTGCTCCGCTTCTTTTCTTCGAGTTCGTACGCTTTCCCTTCACCAATGAAAAACAGCGAGGGGAAGGGGGGGGATTGGTCGCGCCGCCTCTTCCCCCCCCCCCCCGCGTGTTAAGGCTTTCCCTGAAACACATAACGAACCGCGGCCGACCTCCCTACCGGTCGCACTCCGCGAATGAAACTCCTCCCTTTACGAGATCACGGTGTTCTTCCCTATTCTTGTTTTCACCCCCATCTAGTCCCTTGCTCCGATGGTCTCTCGTACTCCCCGGTCTCCCATAGCGTCTCTCAGACCCATACTGGCTCTTTCATGTTCCGATGACTACCTCCCTTCCTTCCCCCTTAATCATCGTCTCTGGCACTTGTTCTCCTGCGAGTCTTGTGCCCCCCCCTCCTCCACGAATGCAACACGAACTCTCTTCCTTCCTCTACCTCCTCCCAAAAGGCATTGGGTTGTCTGTCCCATACACCATGCCCTCCATCCTTCCCTCCCCCAATACTCTATCAGAGGGGCTTCGCCTGTGAGCTTTCCGCTATTGTACATGCTAAAAAGTTCCACTAACAGACCTACTGCCCCCTCTTCCTCTCCTACCCCCCAAATCCTTCCCGGTCCTTACTAGGACGGCCCCCTTCATGCCTAGGTCTCTTTTCGACCCCATCAACCTCACCTCTACTTTGTTCGCCTCCTGCCTCCTGCTTTTCCCCGGCTGCTAAATATTCCTGGAAAACGCCACCCTCCCCCTCCATACACAACTAATACCGTGAAACTCCCCCTTCTCTCCCGCGAAAACTTCCAATGCCCGCAACATCAGGGAAAAAGACAAAGCCGAGCCTATCCACACCACTCTTCCCCCCACCCCCCAAGAGTGAATGCTCTCTTGCATTCCCGTCACCAAACCCCAAGTCGGTGGACTTCTCACTCTCTGCTGCGTACCCTTCCTTACGTCCGCCCTCTCGAATACTTGTTTTACCAATCGGATCAGCGGATTACCTAAGGGCATTGATGGCCCCACGAACTGCTCGTGATGAAATTGAACCGCCACCAACTTGCCCGCAATTGTCAACTCCTTGTCTCCGTTACTCGCGCAAAAGTATCCAATAAACTTTGTTAGCTTTACCGCAAGCTCTGCCTCCCCCATCCACATCTGCAACCGGCACCCGTTTCCCACGAAATACCTCCAACTTACCCACATACCCCGATTCGCCTCGAATGTACTTCTGGTCGAAGCCGCAACTCTTCCGAAAACGTACTATCGCGCAGTATCTCCGTACACATAAGCTGCTCCTGGTCCACCAACTCTTGAACCTGCCAAGCAATTTCGGGGCGTTTTGCCTAAATTTTCTCGGGAATCTGCTCTTCGTCCCACTTCATCCGTCCATCTGCCAGTCTGTCATCTTTTCTCCGTACATGCCTTGCCTGAAAAAACCACCCCCCTTTCGGTTCCAAGGCCCCCATCATTCTCATCAACGCCCCGACTCACACTTGCTTCCTCCCCTCCCCCCGGCACCTCTTTACCTAGGCTAGTACCGCTTCATTATTCGCTCTCATCGGAACTGCTTCCCTCCTCCTAACTGGTCTCTACCCCCTCAGGTCTACCATCACGGACGCAATCATCATCATCGTCGTGACCTCCCGTACGTTTATCGAAATAATATCCCTCACTGCCTGCCCTCCTATGATCGTTCGTATCTGCTCCTCCTCTGGTAATCGAATTTCAAGTGTACCCCAGCTTCCATACACGGTCCACCTATCGCTGTTAAGGAGGCGTTCAAGAACCACGTTATACTGGGCAGCTGCTTAACAAAGCTGAACGACGGCGCTGCTATCCTTTCTCCCCCGTACCCCTTCCTACCCTCTAAAAGCTACCCTCACTACCCTAAATACGTTTGCCATGAATTCGTGTTACAACCGTACTATTCTCCTTGCTTCAGCCTGCTTCCGGTACCTGCCCCAGCCCCCCCCCCCCCCCCTCCCCCCGGCCCACTCCGCCCCATTAAGATGTAGATTAGATGACTGCAGGAGCCGACGAGCGAAGTACCGTCCGGGCCAGATTAGAAAGGGCGCGTGGTGTAACTTCCATGCTAGTTACAGCACTTCCTCTACCGTGGCCGTTTCCTGCCCCGGTGGCCACGCTGCCACTCTCGCGCGAAAGTTGTCTACCTTACGTGCTGGAAGGGCAAAAGTTATACTCTCATTATCGATACCGTACCCTCACACCTCCTGCTGTCTTGCCTGGCAGCTGTCTTGTTCGTACGATAGTAACGACTCCTCCCCCTCGCACTGCTCGCCCATAGCCTGAATATGGATTGACAATAATGACCTTGACAAGTCTAAGCACCGCCTCCCCCTTCTTATCCCACTGTACCTTTATCGAGATGGTATCATCCATGAAACATACCACGAATGCTGGGCCATTCGCCCCCCCTTCTTCCGCTGGTCGCACTACGCATTCGGCCAGCCAGCCTAGTACGGGACGCCCCGTCCTTGGCGCCATCGCCACGTGCGCTACCGCTCTGTCCTCCGTCTGCGAGAATGACGCAGATGAGTTAGTTGTGTTACGCTGTGCATGCTGCACCACCGCCGATATCACGCCCCACCACCCTGGACTGCCACTTGATCCCAGTTTCGAGCGCAAATCTGCAATGAGGTATCTACCTAGCACGTATCCAAAGAACGTTGCGCCATCGAGATCTACTGGAATCTGCCTGAACGCGTTTTTGACGTTCACTTTTTGAATTGAGAATCCGTGCTCCGTCGCCGTCCTTGGCTCTAAAACCGAGAATCCTCTGAAAAACCCCACGCATCATTCCCTCCTGCCGAAGCACAAGCTGGAATCTCATCCCAATCTTTCGTCGCCTGTACCGCCCCCCCCCCCTTGCTGTCCCTATTGGTTGGGTTGGCGTCGATTGGCAACGACACTGTAAAACATGTCGCTCACTACGTAAGCTAGACAACCAGGGCACCGTTTTTTTTTTTAACGGTCGCCCACAGTTGGTTGTCTCGTGATATCATTTGTCCGAGGTAAAGGGCCTTTACTTCGCACAAGGGAATTGATCATCTCACTTAGGGTTTATGGTAAGGCACCCAAGAGCCAGTGACATAGTGCTCCCATTGCTGTCTCTAGAAATGCCTACACCGGATATTAAACTAACTCATTGAAGTTGTCATCCATATGCAAGTCCGCCTCACGAGCGATTTTCAGTAGGATGCAGCTCACCCTTCATGCGACTCGCCAGGCACCTCACAGCGCTTCGCGCTTGGTGCAAGCAATGTCTGCCTGGTCCGTGAAAACCCGACATGGTCCGTCCCGACATTGTAGGGATGCGAGGGTCTATGGTCATACGACTACGGCCATGCGTGATATCGAGTACATATCTCCTATCGAGTACACCCCCCCCCCTTGCCCACTCCTGTGCTCGAACGTCATACCATGAATAGTTCTAATCATTTCGCGCTCTTCTACGACTCCTGCTGGTGACACCCGCAACCCCGGTACCTTCCCCGCTTGTTCCTTCGGGAAAACAATCGCCCTACTCCTGCCACGTCCACCACCGCCTTATCCCAAACTACCTCGACAAATTTTCCGGCGCCTCAATGTTTCTTGTACGCTAGCTTCTCCGCCAGGTCCCCGACTGGCAGTACGTCAACTAGAACCCCGACGCGCGCGAGATGTCTCAAGTATTCGATTCTAGGGAAAGTGTGCTTGTCCCCGAAGAACGCTTCCACACGCTCCGGCTTCAAATGGGGCGCTGTCGGCAACCCGCCCAAGCAAAACACCGCATATCCTACACCTTCCCTCCACCCCCTGCCCCCCTCCCTGGATAATTCGCGACAGCACGTCTACGGCGGTCGTGGCTAGGACCCCCATCAACCAGACGGCTACATTCGTCCCGCCCCCTTCCTTCCCTAACAACCTCTGTGCCACCTTATCACGCCCTTGTTCCTCCCTGCCTTATTCGGGCACTGTACCTTTTTCTGACAAGACCACCGACCTTGGAGTCGGCCCCCCTCCGTGGCCCAACCCCCAACCCGAACTTCATGTCCTAGCCCATGTCGTGGGTGTCTCGGTACCGCTGCCGGATGCTTGTGTGGTTGGTCCCGCCGTACTGCGGAGCCCGTGCCCTCAAATCCTCCTTGACCTGTCGTCGCCCTCCCCCCTCTCTTCGTCCCCCTTCCGATCCCCCGCCTCGCCCCCCTCTCCATTCTCCATCCCTCTTGTGCTTCCCCAACTTCCCACCTTCTCGCGGTACGGACACGCCGTTCGGAGGCTTCCCACTGTTATCATGAATGTACCTGCACGACTCCTCTTGCTGAGGCTCGCGGGTTCAAGCACCCAATAGGGTGTACTCGTCACATTCCCCTCACCACCTTCTCCTCCTCCCCCTTTCCCCCTCCGCTCCCTGCTCCCCATCC
>JBBMHQ010089341.1:0-10839 GCA_037834295.1 Postelsia palmaeformis | reverse complement strand
AAAAAACGGTACCCTGGTTGTCTAGCTCACGTAGTGAGCGGCATGTTTTACAGTGTCGTTGCCAAACGACACCAACCCAACAGCGGGGGAGGGAAGGAATACCCGCTATGTGAACGCCAATGGGTAATCTGAGCTACGGAAGGGATGGAGTTGGAGAAGCAGGACGAATACAACATATTTTATTGGAAGACATTTAGTTTGGTGATACGTACAGCAGTTATGCAAATTCACTCGTGAAAACTACTGCATGGTCGGCCATCTTTATTGTCTCGCCCCCTCTACATGAACAAGAGATATCCCAATAAGAAACGCCGAGCTCTCCTCTTCGAGGAGACGCAACGCAACAATTGTTTCATCCAAGGGATCGTGCTCAGCCACGAGCGCTACATCAGATGACTTTTACACAGATGAGCTCTGCCCAAGGTTGCTCAACGTCGAAGGTCGCAATGAAGCTTCACGTCCTGCTACGTGTTGGTGTTTCTGTTCATTTTTCCCTCTGACAATTTAACGTGCGTGCGTCCATTCCGACTTGAATCGGACATCTTCTGATACCGCAGAAGTGACCCCTCTTCTCTCAGTCACTCTAAACCAGCGGATATATCCCGTTTTCCCTTCTCAAGGGCTCCTCCTACTAACGCCTACCTCCCGTGGCAAACCCTTGTTTATTTACCGTACTCTCCCTAAAGTAAGGTCAGGTGCTTCTTTACTGTCGGATTTATCTTGTATATTTGTGCGACAGATAGTAGAGGCCCGGGGCGATGCAACCAAAAACAAATTAAAATCCACCTTATCTCACCTAGCCACCAGCGAGCACTCGGCTGGTGCGGCCGATAAGGGTTCCTCAACCTTGCCAGGTGCAGCGCCGACGTCTTCGTCGGTGTGGTAGATGTCAATCACGAGGGCGCCGTCTTTCTGGGTGCTCCCGTCCAACCTCATCACGAAGGTCTTGGCGCGCGATTGAGGCGGCGGAATAAGTTGGTGACGGGTCTTGTTCGAACACGGTTACTCGGTTCGAACAGGGTTACTCGGAAACAAACCATCGGAAATGATAGTACTGTAGTCGCAGTCGTGCGGTTTTGCTGTTCGGCCAGGCATATGGCATAGCATGAGCTCCTACGTTGAAACCCGCGCATGAACGTTCTCAGGAAAAAAGAGGAAGGCAAAAACGGAAACAGGCAAAAGAAAAACTACTTTGGATGTAGATGTACGTACGACATCTAACCTTTTTCGTGTCATGTATAGATGCTCGGGGTCTCACAGTTTTGACCATCTTGGCGTGGATTTTCCGGTCATTGGGACTATAAAAAATACGTTTTTTTCGGGATGTCAGCGCGCAACCCACACCGAATTAATGCTCCTTGCTTGTATGCGCACGCGATATACGAAGTATGCACCCACTAGCGCGGACGAATCCTGTCGCGTACTGATATGTACCGCGTTGGAAAACTGCCAGCAACATCATGATCAATGTAGCAAGGCCTCCTTTGCCCCTTCAATTTCATTTGGGATCGTTTACGGGTGGTGGTCAGGTCAAAACTCGCGGGAGAGGTCGGATTGGATTAACTCATCCGACCCGACCCGACCCGAACCGACTCGACCCGATCCGACCCGACCCGACCCGACCCGACCCGAACCGAGCCGAATCGACCCGACCCGGGATATTCCGAGCAACTTTTGACCCAACCCGGCCAGACGCGTGAAGGTTTTGAAGACAATCCGTGAACAGCCCTGTTTTGTAGTACAGGAGGTCAAGAATAGGGGCTGCGTGGTTACTTCTGAAGTCATTGGCAGAAAAGGTTTTGCCGAACCGGCTGGTGTGATGCCCCCAGTATGCACCAACACGAAACGACGAAGCCCTGAGTATACCCAAACATCACTTTCGAGGCCACGGCAACCACGGCTGGGGGCAAGAAGACTTAACTCCTTTAGTACCGGAGTCCCGTTTTGAGGACAAACCAGTCAAATTTCAAGTATTTTGTCCCCCACGGCGGAACTACGGTACTAGAAGGGTCAAACGAAACATATAACACCTAAAAAGGATATCAAGTACGTATCGTAGGTGTATTTCATATTTTTTTTGTAGCTGGTACGGAAATCCCACCCACCCCCGCTGATCTGTTTTTCGTTGTGACCTTGGTGGGAAGGAGTGTCGAGTTTTTTTTGTGTGTGTGTGCGTGTGCGTTTCCCCTCTGTTCTCCTCCCCAGATGTCGACATGACAAACAAAAATAAAACGTTGACCCTGAAACTACCTTCAGAAGTATGCCTGGTAGAAGTCTTGTGGGGGCAAAAACGGCTGGTGAGGTGTGGATAATGCCCGAAGCAAGCAAGCAAGCAAGCAGGCGAGCAAGCAAGAAACTTCTCCCAGTCAATTTAGACCCTCAACTCAAGGCTCACTTGATCGCGCCACACCGGCTCACGCAAGTCGCCGCAGGAGGGTGTCCGGCCCACTGCTACCCCGCCCCACCTCAGCAGTGCAAAGCACGCCGGCGATCGGTAGCTGGAGGGAGGGGCGGGAAAACTCTGCTTGCCTGCACGCAGGACGGCACCCACAAGCCTCACAACCACGACGCCTCCAGTGTCTTCCGAGGAGGCACCGGGTGCCCCTAGGGCCCGGGGCAGGTTCATTGCTTCGACCTGCAACGACACGAAGCGAGGGGTTAAAACTTCATGCATGACACCACCTTATCCTTATACATATAATGACAGCATCTCTCTATATATAAGAACAGCTTCATATTAATACGTGATACAAAACGTCCGCATTTTTTTGTGACAGAACGGTGCTGCGAAGCACGCGGAAACGAATCTCACGGTTGAGCGTCTTTAGCATTCAACCCCGTCCCTTTTTTCTGTACAAAATCAATGCATTGTATGTTCCCCTCCCCCACAAAAAAAAACGTGGGTGCGGTCATTAACCCTCACAGTACCGCAGTCTCTTTGGGTCAGTTTTGGGGATAAACTACTGGAAATTTGACCGGATTGTTCCTTAAGCGGGACTGCAGTTCTAACAGTAGTAAAAAGGGGTTAAATGCGTTCTGACTCTTCGTCACCTGGGGGCTATAGTGACTAGTAGATCCCGGTATGGAACAAAAATAACTGTACAATAGGTACCAGGTATCTCCCTATTTCCGCACAGCATGTTTGGAAAGGGGACAGCACATTTTTGTCCGGACTCTCGAACGTCCATGCAGCGTCAGGGGTAGAGGAGGAGGGAGGAGCTTGGAGCGTGCCGGACGCATGCATACATCATAAAGGAGGGAGGGGGGAAAAAAGAGAAAGTAAACGGCGCTCGGGCTATTTATACGTGTGTATGAGGAGACGTTCCTAACATACCTGGTGTTATTAATAATATTATTAACATTGTCATTGATATCATCACTGTTATCATCAATATTAATACTATCATTATCATTTCGGGCAACTCACGATATATTGCTCTTTTCGTCCTTTTTTTTTTCAAAACGCCAGCGCTGATGCCGCCCCCCTACACGTGCATCGACTGGTATAGACTCACCTCCGTTCTCCAGTTGTTCTCTGCGTAAACGAGGGTGGAGCACGACAGCGTACCAATGCGCCCATCGCCCCCGCCCCCACCGCCTCCGCCGCCCTTTGTCGGGGGGAACTTGTCTCCTTCCCGGTGAAGCTCGAGCGAATGACGCTCCAAGGCGGTCCCTCCTTTTCTGGTAATAGCTCTGTCGTTACAATCTGATACCGCTGTTATGTCCTTTACGCCTTTTCTTGCTTTTGCCACTTGGTGCTCGGCCTCCTCCGGCTGCGTGGCCGTTCGGACGCCGAACGAGCTGAACATTGAGAGAGGGAAATGAAAAAAATAACAATATGTCACGTGTACCGATCGGGCTAAAACGGTGCGTGGCGGTCAGCTGGTTTATCGGGTACTCGGCTGCTGTAATAGTTGGAAGATGACTACGCTGTCGACGTATAGAGCCGTACGTAGTTGAACTGAGTAGAAGCCAGCACTACGCGGGCGCAAAGGAAGGCGGGGGGGCGGGCAGGCGGCGGAGACGCAACTTTGTGTTTGCGGCGTAGCCATTATGTGGTGCCTGTATAAGTGAACACGATCGACGGGTGCGCGAGGCACCCCTTCCGGTGCGGCTTCCCCACATGCACGTTCAAAATCCCACCATACAATGTCCCAAAACAAATAGGGGTGTAGTGGAGCGCGTATTCCACCCGTTTTCTTCCCTAGTTTCCCGGGGTAATCGTTCGAAGCCGAAAAAAAAACAAAACACGGTGTGCCGAGGAGGTCTGCATCGATAACACGCAGAAACAACACGCAAACACCTGTTTGTTTGTTGTTTGTTGCTGCCCCCAAAATTTAGTTCGTGTCAACGGGCCAGACTTCAATAACTCCTAAGTGCAAACCATGCCTACAGAGGGGATGGGCACTACTGCACATGCTCGTCTGTGACAAACTCTGCCCCCTCCCAGAGAACTCCCCCGCTGGCGTATGCTGTCTCACCCGTCCAGACGTTTGCGAAGAAGTAGTTCGCTTTCTCCGATGAAGTCGTCGGCGCCGACGACGTCCCTGTCCCACAGCTCAACCCGGATCTCATGATCCCACCCCAAGTCGATCGCTGTGTCACCCCGTCCAGCAATCTCGATCTCGAGAGTTTGACCCCATCGTGGCGTGAGGGTTCCCCAACAGATGCCGGTCTTGGAGTGCCAGACGCGGTCGACGTACACTTGGCAGTAGGGGTCGCTCGTCTCCGACAGGTCCATGCCGTGCAGAAGTCGCCCCCCTTCGATCAGGAGCCGCAACCAAAGCTTTGGGCGCTGCTGGCTTCCTGCGCCTTTGTTGTCGTGAAAACGGTTGATCCTGTTTTCCTCCGTCGCTGTTTCAGAAGAAGATGCTGCTGTAGCTGTCGTCGCGGTGGTGGTTGTGGTTGTTGCTGTTGCGTGAACTGGGTTATCATTGTTGTAGTTTTGTCGTTTCGTGTGATTTGTTCCTCCAGGGCTTGTCCTTGTTCCTTGCGGTCTTGCACCCGCTTCTCGGGGTTTCGCATTCGTTCCTCGAGGGCTCATTTCGTGCAGCCCGTTTGTGGCATCTTCCACTCCTTTTTCTTTTTCTCCTTTTTCTTCTTCTTCTTCGAGTGACAGAAGTTCCAGCGATATACTCAAGGATATCCCCGCAGACGGTTTCTCTCCCTGTGAGGAAGTTGACAGCTCCAGGTCCATCCTCTCCCGAGGTGGGCTGATGAGACGCTCTCCAACAATAGTGACGCTACCGAGCGATCGCCCGAGCCCGTCATGAACAGGAGATTCTTGCTCCCCACCGTGTTTCGCTTTCTTTTGAAGGTGGCTTCCGTCAAATACTTCTAGCGTCAGCTTGTCTCCGGTGGGCTCCTCGTATAGCGGGACGACGGCGACGGCGGCGGCCCTGCTTTCTGAGCATGACCGAAGGCTACCGTTGTTGCTTCCGTCGATGGCGAGCAACGTCGCTAGCGGTGTCCACCAGACCGGATTCCGTTGGAATGACGAAACAAGAGGGCCCGGGTTGTTGTTGTTTGCTAGACCGTGAATATCGTGAGCAATGGCCGAGGCCAATGAGGTTTTCCCGACCTGCCTTCCATTCCAGAACACCCGACAGTAGCCATCGCACCCGAGCGGTAGCCTACGGGCGTCCAAGCAGCGAACTCGAAGGTGGGGCAGTTGAGGCCAGCCCCGTGCGTGTGGTGGAAAGCAAGATGGATTAAAAACGGCCATACCGTGCGAGCCTAACGCAGACACGGTCTTCTTCTCGGAAGGAACACATCCCCGTACCGCCCCCACAACTTCGTCTTGCATAGGATGGGACCGACCAGCATAGTCAGCAGCAGCAGCAGCAGCAGCAGCAGCGAGCGAGGAAGCCCCTGCCCGCGCAACCCAAGCTTCTGAATCATCTGTCGCGCTGTCGACAGCAACGTTGATCGAAATCACCCCCGCAGACTCTTGAGAGTGAACGGGAGCGGGACTGGACAGCCCCCCCTCAGCGATTCGGCCGTCGGCGCTGAGCTTGAGCGTGACCCCCGCACGCGCGGCATCGACGAGCCCCGCCGCCGCCGCTGCCGGGCCTAATCCCAAATATTTTACTGTAGACGACGCCTGGATAACTGGAACTATTCCACAGGGACCACACAGGGAGACTCCCCCCAAAAGTTCCCCTTTTCTCCACTTTCTGCTGAACGTGTCTCGGTCCATGTCCCACACCTCAAGGCGTAGCGTGGGGGCGTACGCCGACCAATCGTCGGACGTTTGCGTGCTGGACCATCGCTGTCTGCGGGTGGCACGGTTCGAGCGGTGTGATACTGCCGACGCCATCGAGGGCATGAGCGGTAGCTGAAAAGTATTTTCCGGGGCTGAAAACGCAGGGTTAAGGTTGTCCCTGGCGATGGAAGTGCGGCCAACCTCTACACCGCCCCAGAATACGAGAACGCAGGGGTCGCTCTTGCCGAACAGATCCGCCGCGCTGAGATTCTGACATCCCAGCACCTGCAGCCGCAGCCTTGGCCTTCCCGGCCTTGTGCTGACTGCGTGCCCGGCCAAGTCGATCCTGCCGAAACATTTCCTCGGCAGGCCTTGCTTAGTAAGCCCCTCGGTTGTTCCGAGTGACGAACTTCCTCCTCCCTCTCCTCCTTCTCCTCCTTCTCCTCCTTCTCCCGACGGAGACGGGGCGGTTGTCATCATGATTGACCGCCGGCAGCCGATCGTCCGTCGCAAAAACGCGGCATCGAGGGTAGCTTTCGCCACGACCCCCTCGCCGCGGGCGTCACCCCCTGCTACTCCATCTGCAGGAGGACCCGAATCTCGGGACGTTTTTGACATCGTCGCGGGCCGCTTCGTTCTCCCGAAAATTGAAGGACCTCGTTCGCCACCGGCATCCCCCGCAGCGGCAACGTGCACAAGCTCCAGCACGACACGTACCACGGGCTCACTCCTCCGGGATCCCCCCGCGCCGCCTGTTGCAATGCTTATAGCAACGTCTCTTCTGTTGTCGCCCCTCCGCCGTGCGTCTGCCACGAGGGAGTTTGAGGGGATAGCGAAGGAGGCCGGCGGGACGGTTGTCGCCGAGCGTATCAGGAAGGGCGGAGACCGGCCGAGTTCTTCAGCTTTGGCAATGCACAAAAGGGGTTCCTCTTTTTCGGGGAGGTAGCCCGACGGGCCTCCTTCCCGACAGGCGCCAGCGGAAATGACGGCGGTGGCAACCGGTGCTTCGCTTCCCGACAGGTCTCCCCGAGAGCTGGCGCCAGTGGAGGCTACGATGGTGCTCGGGGCTAGGCTTGCTTGTTGGCCGGTGATGTAGACCGATCCCCCTGCTCCTTCTCCTGTTGCCGCGCCCGTGGGCGAAGGTGACGGCGGCGAGGTCACCAGCACTTCACGCTTCGCCACCAACACAAATTTAGCCCCATCGCCATACCCGCCGCTTTTGGTGTTGTGGCTGTCGTCGAGCGTCGCGGTGTCGAGGTGGAGCAGAAGAGGTTGGAGGCGAAAAGAAAGAGGACTGTGTCTCACGTTGAGAACCTTCACCAGCGCCTCGGCGACTCCGGTAGCTTCCGCTGGGACCGCGAGGGCTGCTGTTATGCCTCCCTTTCCACGAGTGTTCTGAAATGGAGGAGTCGTCTCTTCTGCTGACGGAGCTTGTCCTTCTGAAAGAAAGAGCAGGAGCGCGAGCGCGGCGAGATCAGCGGGGGATCAAGCGTAATCAGAATCCGCTGTGGATCCAATAAAACTAGTGCATATGTTCCGGTATAAATAAGTGTACACGCTAGTTTTGGGTCTGCTTGCTTGTTATCCCTAGCCCGCGGTAGTATGAGGAGTTCTTCCCCCGCCTCTACCTATCGCAGCGGTTTACACAAACCACACCCCTCACAAGAACCGTAAGTCGGCATGGCGAGTATGTACAGGGGTTGCCGTCTTGAGCCTAAACGCTTGTTAGCCGATGGGGGGGAGAGGAGGGATCTCTCAACCATTGGAACCGAAGGGCTAACTCAACCATTGCACCCGTTGTGACTTTTTTCTGTACAGCAACTCATCCATTCTATTGTGTGTCGGATCTCAATACAGCAGTTACGTAGTAGCTTATAATTGTCCTTCGGGGTCAGAGTAATAGACGGGGTATACGGAGCTCATAAAAGGTGGAGGAGCCCCAGACAATGTAAGCCGTAGGTGCTGCCCCTGCTGCTTTAGCGCGCGTCACAAACTAGAGAAGCGGAGTGGGGCCCGCTCACCTTCTCTTTCCTTGTGCCGTGCGAGGCGAGATTCCAACGTTTCTAGGGCAACGGATAGCTGCCCCTTTGCCGCCTCTGCCTGCCCTGGGTCAAGGGCTAGCAAGGTCACCGCCAGGCGAGCTGGATACGTTTTTTTAGCGGAAGAACCGTTTCGGTCTGATTCGCCCTCCCGAGGCTCGAGGGGAAGTCTGTACGGGCTGAAAGTCTGCCGACGACACAAACAAGCAGGGTTGTGATTGTTTGCAAAACGTGTTGGCCCCGTTGCTGCTGCACTGCACAGTTACATACAGAAACCTAAAAGTGAGGTATAACTTCCAACGGGAGTGTACTCCCCCTTCCAACGGGAGTGTACTCCCCCAGAAGTTAAAGTTAACATCGCGGTACGGGACGTTCTACGACCTACGAGAATGTACCATACTTGGAGTTGTCAGGTATCTGGGTAAATCGTCAACCAATCAGATGATAAAATCCGAGTCGATCACTTTGTTGAAGGCTAGCTCCCCTGCCAGGACGGGGTACACAAACGAAATACATGGATAATCTCAACCAGGCCTCGTCCATCGACGATGCCCACACCGAGCGGCGCCATGACGCTGGGGCCTACGCCTACGCTGACGGCGCCGTCCTCGCCTCTTCCGAATATAAGCTCGGCCAATCTCTTTTTTATATCAACAAAAAACCCAACGCAGTCCACAACACCCTGACGCGGACCGAACCACGCGTTCATGGCCACGACCTTTGAGCTGGAGCTAAGCAGGACGAATGGTCGATTCAGACAAGGACCGAGCCATGGTGATTTTTTTCTGCGGCCATGCCCAACGACGAGGTATGCAGCAGGGAGCGCAATGCGGCGTGTGTGGGTGGCTTGCTCGTTTATTCGTGCTACGTACCGTATTATACACTACTGGTGCATGTGTGGGTTTAGGTACCCAAGGTTCGACTCGAGACTTGCAACCGTTTCTTCTTTTATGAGCGTAGCGTGGAAACACGCCAGGTGTTGGCATCCAATGTATCATACAGCGCTTATATACTAGGGGGCAGTGTCGTCAACAGCCGACAGCAACGCCGCGAACGATAGCAGCAACACCACCACCACCACCAGCAGAGCTTTACGGGAGGAAGGGCAGCCGCATGCAGCAAGCAGCAAGCACAACATACAATTGATAGTTGGCACCGTCAGCAGCAGCTACGAGCAAAACAATATTTCAGAACGCAGGTAAAGCCCCGCACGTACAAGAATCCGAATCATGAAGCTGTCCCTGAGATTGTGGCCCGAACCGAAACCGAACCCTTCATATATTCGCAACCTTTCCTCAAAACCTTGAAGGAAAAACGAAGCAAAAGATTACCTTCACGACCGCCACAATTTCCATGCGGGATGGCCAATCCATCTTTTCCACTGTGTACGTTGCCGATCGAAGGGTATTCGTGGTAGACAAATTCGATAACATTGAGTAAACCACTATTCAAAGAGGCCGCCCCCCCCTCCGCGCTCACCCCTCCCATGCCTCAGTCTCGTCGAAATCCTCCTACCATCCGTTTAACCGCCGGATTTAGGCGAGCTCAAGCTTGTGTTCTCGACGACCACGTGCACCCTCCGCCTCGGCCTCCCAATATGATATAATATACAAGGGACTTCAGTAGCGCATGTCCTCTGGGCATACTCTGGATGTACCCGGATATTTACCCAGGTATGACCAATACAAACCAGGTTTGGTACCGGGTACCCCAGATTGTGTACCATACTACAGTGGTATACCCCCCTTAAGGCCTTCCGGTTCAAGAGTGACGGGTGGGTACGACCTTCTGTAGGTAATGCGGCTTGCCACTAAAAAAAACTGCTTCGAATATGGTATTCGAATATGGTATTCGAATATGGTATGGGATCACTCTTGCAGTCGTAAGCGATAGTGCCAATTTAACGGAGCTAAGACCACCTAAATTGCCAGGTGGTCATAAAAGTGGTTGTACCACCATAAAGGGTGCCAGGGTGCTCCAGAGTAGATATACACCCTACTGAAGGGTACAAAGCTGGGTATCTGCAGAGTACATAACGTACTCAAGGGTACCCGGGTACCCTAGAGTATATACCCTACTAAAGGGTTCATATCCGGGTATCATCAGAGTATATTCCTTGCAAATATGTATCCGGGTACCCCAGAGTATATATCCGATTACAGGGTACATACCCGGGTATCCCTAGAGTGTATTCCTTGCTAATAGATACCCGGGTACCCCAGAATATATACGCTACTTAAGGATACATACCCGGGTATCCCCAGAGTACTTTCCTTGCCAATAGGTCCAGAGTAAGTCTATGGCCTACTTCGTAAAGGGTGCAAACCTGAGTATCCCATAATGCAGACCACCTTACTACTACTATACTACTACTTGTATTACTACTACTATTTACTACTACTGTTACTACTGTTACTACTGTTACTACTGTTACTACTACTACTACTACTACTACTCCTACTACTACTACTACTTGTATTACTACTACTACTACTACTACTACTACTATACTACTACTACTACTACTACAACTACTACTACTACTACTACTACTACAACTACTACACCTACTACTACTACTACTACTACTACTAC
>JBBMHQ010089319.1:0-10840 GCA_037834295.1 Postelsia palmaeformis | reverse complement strand
GATAGCACAGCAACTTTCGACCAACTAAACATCGGCTTTGAATTCCCGATGACGTTCATTCAGACAAAGACCGGTTAGAAGTTATGATACTGCAAGCAGTGGCGTTCAAATTCCGACAATGTTGATACTACTGTACAAACCCCGTTCGAATTTCCGATAATCTAAGCAGTGCCTCCGAAAATCCGATAATGTTACTTTAAGCTCCGTTCGAATTTCCGACAACGTCAGCCCCGTTGTAGGTTTCGAACGTTATGAGTTCGCTGGGAATTGGCGCAGACAGCGAGCGTCACAACCCGCGCTTCAATCGATCGAAATTGTCCTGCGAGAACATGCTGGCTGAAAATCGCCTCTTATGTCACTTTCCGCGAAGCAAAAACAAAAACGGTGCGGTATTGAAAGCTTGGAAATAATTAAAGGAGCCACACGACGGCACTTCGGGAGGAGTATACAACAAGGAAACAGGGTTAAGCCAAGCCAACATAGAGGAAGTACCTGCAAGGTACCTACAACATACCAGGTATATATACACCCACGCAGAGTGTGTGGCTTTTGTTTTCGTTTGTTCGAAAAATGTACCAAGTATAATTTCGGGAGTGTACAGGAAGCACCAGCAGCCGCATGCATACCGGTGTATGTACCTGATGCGATAGTTTAATCATTCACGACACGTCTCTTATCTTTGCAGTTCTTTTCCTTCACGATCGGAGTCATCACTCCGCCGTCCAAGTTTTGTTGGCCTTGACCCTTCTAGAACGGCAGTCCCGTTTCGGGCACAGACCAGTCAAATTCCAAGTAGTTTAAACCCCAAACGGGACTGCACTACTAAAAGGGTTAATATGTGGATTCCAGGTTCTCGACCAGACCGTCGCATGGGTATTGTCCCGCGGAGGTCTCACCATTCGCCGAGGTCGTAGATATCCGTATACCTTATTGTACGACTGCTGTGGTCACCCATATTCCTGAACTCTAGTTGTCGTCAGCAGTGACAAAGTTCCGTGCCAAGTATTCACTGCAGATTGGAATGCACGGCGCGTACCTCCACACACTCTTTCCTTTCCAGTATGGGTGATTGTCGTTTCGTGGGAACGTCCGTACCGATCCTATACCGAAATCTGGCGTGTCCTACACGCTACCCTCTTGAGAAAGAGAAAGTGCCATAGATGCCGAGTCGAAACGGGGGCCCTCCCCTAAAATATAGTGATACTTCGTATACAATTGTAGTCTAATGTAGGGACGGTTAGTCAAGGGGTGACACCGCCGTCTCCTTGTACAACAACACATTTGCTTCCTCTCGGTCGGAGTGGCCACGCCACCATCCTGGACTCCTGTCTTTTCTAAAATGTATCCTGCATGATTTTTTAGCAAGCCTCGGATAGGATTTCGCGTTTTATTGATATATCCTTAAGAAATATGTTTGTACACCATCTCCCGAAAAATTACCAGGTAGAATATTTGCTCACCTGTGCAGCTTTTTCTTCTCGATCGGAGTCACTACGCCACCATCCAAGGCTTCCGCAAGCAAGAGCCGGTACCGTTCGTCGTGTCCCCGGGACTGATCCACCTTCCGGGTCAGGTCTGCCGAGATTGCCTTCTGGAGAGACGCGCCAGCCAGGGGGCGTCGCTTGATGAACGCCCGCAGGAGGTGCATGTCCCAAGCATACACTACCACCTGAGCGACCCAGATCATGGCAATGGGTTGGGTTGGGTTGGGTTGGGTTGGGTTGGGTTGGGTTGGGTTGGGTTGGGTTGGGTTGGGTTGGGTTGGGTTGGGTTGGGTCGGATTGGGTTGGGCTGGGTTGGGTGCGTTGGATTGGGTTGGGTTGGGTAGGGTTGGGTGCGTCGGATTGGGTTGGGTGCGTCGGATTGGGTCGAGTTGGGTTGGATTGATTGAGTTGAGCTAGGTTTGGTTGCGTCATGCGCGCAGACAGACAGCCGTAGAAAAGCTTGACCTTTCATAACAATGAAACACAGCAGTGAACCCTGGTATACCTACCTGACTTGAAACTGATTCAAGGGCGGCTACATAACGAAACGAAAGTGTTGGCGGGCAATTTTATGGCGCGGGTTTCTTGCTCTCTCCCAACGGCAGCTACTGCTGTGTACGAGTAGTTAGTCGGCTCGTTGCAACATTTCGAGCATCGTACTCGTTTCGACTTTTAGTTCGATATGAAATAGCCACAGCTGTCATCATTGCGCTTATATACAACAAACGTAAATCAATGTATGCGCATGCAGATTAGGTTCGCTGTTGCCTCCTGCCCCCCCCTCCTGCCCCCCGAGCGCATGCGCAACTCACATTGCTGGTGGTGGTGACAGTCGTCGCAGAACGCTCCATCCCCGCCCCCGGCTCCCTCTCCCGGCCGGCCTCTGGTTCCACAACAAACGACTTCGCCACCTCTCCGACAATCGATTCTCGGCGCAGGAGATCAAGAGCCGCCTCCTTCGCCTCCTCAAAAACGCCCCCTCCGCCCGGCACGTAGTTGTCCTCGATGTAACTGTCGTCAATGTATTCTAGCTCGCCGTCATCCCGATCCCGGCCGGTAGTAGTATCGTTGGCAGTAGTACCGTTGGAAGGGCCGGTGGCTCTGAGGCCGTCAATTCCAGTTGATGTCGACTCGTTCCGTAGATGCGCGGGCGCTGGCGACTGGATGAAGCGGTTGAACGCCATGGATCCGACGAATTGCTTCGGCCCTAAGTGGCACACCGCCACGCCCTCCGACTCCACCTGTTCGCGTAACCATCGTTGACACAACCATTTTTGACACAAGCGTTGTTATCACTGCCAATACTCCTACAACCATTGTCAAACTACTAAGGTTCACACAGCCATCGTTCTTTTGTCCACACATTTCACGATGGTATTTGTTGAACCACGCGGCTGTGGTGAACTCCACCATTATTTCTACAAGCATTATTCACACTACTGTCGTTATTTATACAAGCATCGTTGACAGAACTATCGCTCTTTTGTTCACATAGTCCACGACTAGCTGTATTTTCTAAACCATCACTGCCGTTACTTTCCAGCTCTCTGGAAAAGCCGTCGTCTTTCTCCCCCCCGGTATCTGCGCGCCTCCTTTCGATCGCGCATAGGGTTCAGCATTCTTCCAAATGCTCATCGATTTCCATCGTTTTTCTAGTGACTCACGCTCTAGCGCATGCCGTGATGAAGAAAAGGCACGTGAATATTTGATTTTATATTTTTTTTATGGTTGCTTTTTTGCTGTTCTCGCTGGACCTTTACATACGTAGCACCTTTGCTTTGGAGAAAATCCGCTCTGAAAATCATTCTGGGGCCTGTGTTACCTTGCATGTTACACGATGCACCGATAGTTTCTGTACCAGGCGTGTCGAACCTGGTACGAAGTGTTTCTATGAATATATTGAAGCGTGTACTATAGCCAGCTCAACTTTTTTCTACTATATTAGTAGGATAGTGCTATTCATAGTGTGAAAGGGGGAAGACTCACCAATCGTACACCGGTTCTTGTTTTACCAAATAAATCGTACGACCGGTGCACGTGTTTTGTGTCGAAGTTCGTAGACAAATGTTATCATATTCCTGGTACCGGTACACTCCCGTACCGGGCATATACCTCAGCAGAGCTATCCACGATGAGGTATGGTGTTATTCATACAAGTACATAAATAGCCGTATGTAGTGTTCCAAACGTAGCACAACTACAGATAGATCATCTACTGTAGATCCTCACCTGCCGAAATGAGATGTGCAGGATCTGTACAGTACAGATCCCACGAAGAAAGTATGGCTTTCTGTCGTAGATGAAGTAGATTGTATAACTCCCAACCGCCAAGATGGGCTAGATCATACAGATCATACAACTCAGGAATATATCTGTCCTGAAATATTTACAGGGCATCATCAACTGATGAAATCGATGATCTGCCCGTCCGGGGATTGTGCGAGTTGGTGAAAAATGGTGGAGAACGGGGGTAAAAAAACTTGTACCACATATATATGAGATACACCAGTGTAATCATATCGTACCTCGGCCGTGCCCTCGACGATGAGGTAGACCTCATCTTGCACCCTTCCGGCCTCGGAAAGATGTTCCCCCTCAGAAACGAATCGACGCTCCGCCAAGTCTAGCAGGCGAACAAAGTCCACCGGCGTGAGCTCCACCGGTTGGAAAACTTCTCGGAACGTTCCAGCCTGCATGCAGTGCGAATGCATGCAGTGCGAATGCATGCAGTGCGAATGCATGCAGTGCGAATGCAGGGAGATAGTTAGTCGGACACGGGTGAGTCGGCGGGGAGTTAGTTATACACGACAGTAAAGCCAGCGGATAGTCAGTTGCGTCCGAGTAAGCTTGTGAGGCTTTTCACACTGGTAGGTTGGCGGACGAACACCATGAAAACTAAATGCAGGAAGGACGGACGGCCTGGAAACACCACTCTGCAGGTTTAGGACCTGTTCCCGCTCTCGGCATCCGGCAGGGCTCTCATTTCACCAGAACCTGATGGCCTGATCCACCAATTTTAGGATTACATCCAACGGTCGAAGCAGAAGGCAGAATACACCATGCACAGCATACAATGAACGGCCTGCAAATGTTTTAGCAGGTCCGCCCTGCACTTACTGTAGTCGGCGCCTAAGTTGGCTAGGGGTTTTGCACGATCAAGGTTGCGGTGAGTTTCTACACGAGAAGTCGGCGGGGGTTGTACATGAGTAAGTTGGCGGGGAGTTGAAAACGCGGGCGGGAAGTTGCACACCTGACAAGTCCACGAGCAAGTTGGCGGGGGGCTGTTAAGGAGCAAATGGGCGGGGCGTTGCGTGATTCGGATCCGCTTGGATGGCCCAAAACTCCGATGCCGATACTTTACACAATATTCGAGAGGGAAAGACGGAAATTCAGGTCACAGAACTCGTACTTCCGAGGAGCACGCTCGGTTTTTTTCTCCTGGCACCTTAAGTCAAGTCATTAATTCACCTTGACACTCTCAACAGGAGGAAAACAGTAGAATGGCATCGCCTCCCCGATACAAGAAAGGCGTTTCTCATCGGATATCGGGATACTGCATTGTCCCATTTGCGAACCGGTACGATTCCGACGTATCGGAATTTCCGATACGGTGTCCAACCCTACATCCCACACACCCCACACCTGTTCAGGGTCCTCTTCGAGTTTATCGGCATCGTTCCTCTCCTTAAGCAGCAGCCCAATCATGGTTGCGTTGATCAACAAGAAAATGCCGTTCCAGCCAATCGGAATCCACAGAGGCTGTGCGCGGTAGAACTGGAAAAGGATGGACAGTCCGATACCGCTCGCCGCATACCCACTGCAGCCGTAACCGGGATATCATATCAAGGGTTAGACGTACCGGCATAATGAATGCCAGGCATTAATCAATTTGTGATCCAGGTGTGAGGAGGAAGTTAGCGGCACAATGGCCGTCGGTTCAAAATTTTAGGCGTCGTTCCGAATGCCGGTTCAGATGTCGTACCGTCCGTCGCGCGGCGCGCGGCCGAAAACCGAAGAGCGGAGGCAGGGAGGGAGGGAGAGAGAGAAAGAGAGAGCGCAGCCATAAAAACGAAGAAAGAACACAGAGCAGGAGTGTAAGCAGAAGGCAAAACACAGCAGCAGGACACAGAGAACAAACCGCGAAGCACACAAAGGAGACAGTACGGAAGAGAGAGTAGAGAACGGGAATAGGGGGTGAGACACAAGAAGATGAGAGACCGTTGAAAAAAAGGTAAAAATAAAAAAGGGCGGTAGGGAGTAGGGGATGGGGGACAATACGGTATGATTGGACGAGATGGGTGCCATGATACGGCCGCGGGCGATGACGTGTGAGATCGAATCTGGTTGCAACAAGCCCGATATTGACCTGAATTTTAGCATGAATTGTGATTAATCGGCCTCTGATTTTTATATACTGGTGTACCTGGTAAATATCTACTGTAAACCAAGTGCCAGTATTTGTTTTTCTCCAGCGGATCGGTGGAAATAAAGCTCAACACGTCAACACACAATTCCACATGTTGATTGGTCCCGGCCTCTGGAGGCATGAAAACATGATTTTGATGGCCGAAACAACACTGGTCGAGACACGAGAAAAAGCGGGTGTCGGGGGAAAATTAAGACTCCCCGCCATTTCTGTCAAGTACAAAGTAATACAGTTAGTGCAACACCTATATTATGTTACAGATGTACCTGTTGAAAAAAAACACCAAGTACAACGTTACCATTATACTGCTGCTGTAATTGAAATGATATAGAATACCCAATTCCACGGTTCAACCTGGTGGGTGTTGGAGTTGACGCAACGGGTAGTATCTTCAATATAGCAGCACGTGCCATACAAGTACACAGCAGCGGCACGAGTATAATACCAGGTATTGTGAACTATTCCTTCTGGTTAATTCGTACCAGGTATGATATAATATCCAAAACGACAATCGCGGACAGGCCGTCGCGCCTCCACCACACCCATGAATTATTATCTACTATTAGGATGAAGCCTACAGTAGAAATCGGGGGATCTAGTGTGGCCCGAGCCTGCAGCACACTCATAAATGATTATCGAGCACAAAGTATGTAAATCGGGGGACTTGGTGCGGCCCGCGTGTGGTTCTTGAGTAGTATTATGAGACGGGATATATCGAAAATCCTCAAAACATCACCACCCTACTGTTATATGATCAATATCTAAAGTAGGCAAGGCACTTTCAGCCTACAAGCATCAATACTACCGTAGACCAAGCCCCGCCCCCTATGAAATAGGCATACTCATACTCGTTAAACTTCGTCGATTTCTTCTTTTTTTAACGGAAAAAGGGTTCAAGACCACACGAACACACGAGATATTTCCGACACCACCGTTTCCGTCGTGTATGCCCGCCCCCCTAATTTTCAATTTTTGGGGAGAACCGGCTCGGAAAATCGTCCAGGAGATGTGTCGTGTGTTTTATATGTTGACACCCTGGTAGCTTGTTTCGCAACTACTCTGGGGTATAAATATCTCTTGGTAGATATCCTGGTTGCTGTACGAGTACCTGGGGTAAAAGATACAGCCAGTAGTTGCTGTTCATCCAGGTACGTGCTCGTCTGGACGATTAATAGTACTACTGGCTGTTGTGGTGCTACGTGCCAGTCTGGGCGATCAAATTCCGAACACTAATAGTACTTCTTCTACTGCTGTAACAGAAACACTACTATTAATATTAATACTAACTACTGCTGTGCGATTCTACTGACCAACGCACCAGTAGGTATCAACTACCGCTGCTGCAGCACAACAGGTATTGATGGCCATAAAACTGGGAACGCGCATATTGCGGGCGCAACACAGCAGTTCTTGTACAACAACGGCAGTAGGTCTACTCACTTTTAAGATACAACCTATTGGACCATACCATACCTTTCGTATAGGTGTGCGTGGTGAAACCAGAGTCGTACATATCATTCGAGTTTATACTCGTCTATTAATAGTGGTAAAGGGGTTGTAGCTGCGCGGATGCCACACGTGGATGAATGCTCGCAGCATCAGTGCCATCGCATCTGATAGGGAGATAGCGACCCTGCGAAACCATGTGAACGACGTCTAAGTAAGATAGAGCCGGTCCGAAGAAAACGCGGGAAACACTAGAGCGGCTCGTTGCAGTCATTCTCTCGCCCTACAGCTCTACAGAGCTCGAAGCTCTACCTACTTCTGTTTGTAGAATTGTGGCCAGTAATCGAACACCAGCTGCATCGTCGTGCACTGAGACAGCTGCGGTTGGTTGGCGTACCGCAACTTGAAATTTAACGTACACTCAGCAGTCAAATAGACGAGTCTACCCGTGCTATGTTTCATAATAAAAAGTGCCATCACGTATATATCATACCCATTATGTACGGAAATGTAAGGGCCGTATCGATACGCTACCGATATCAAAATCGTCCTTATATCTCCGGACATAGTGGCAGTATGATACCTATCTTCGCACACGATCTATCTGGAGCAGCTGTATCCCTGGATGTATCGTGTGGATGATCACGCACAACCTACTCACCGTAGCGCCAGGACATCCGTCTCCAAATACGCGAGCGCCAGCACCCCGAAGCTAGCGTGGCCGCACATGTTGCTCACGTTGGTCCTGAAGCGCCAGCCCAGGAAAGCGAATGGCCGCCTGTCTTTCACCATGGCCTCTCGAAAACTTCGAACGGCCCCGACCAGGTAGTCCGAGATAAACCACTCTCTCCCAAGGGGTAGCCGAGCGGCCGTTACCTGGTGCGTCTTCTGGCTCTGACCGATCGCCATCGCGCTGAAAGACACCTCCTGAGATAGTATCCTCTGCGAAGCTTCTGGCGGCTTAGCCAGGGAGAACAGGTGGCCTGCTGATGCTGGTCGACCTGCAGCTGCCTCCGCTCGCAAGCCGCCGCCGCAAGACGCTGGCAAACGGCTGCGGCTCGCTAGCCGCGTGCCCGGGCGCAACACACTGCGATACGAGCTGTTTCGAGAAGCAGCTCTGCTGCATCCTAGGTTCCTGAGACTCAACATGGCTACTTGATCGCAATGGTGTCGGTCACAGCCAACGCCCACCTCGGCAAGGCACTGCCGCCTGCCTTCGTCGGCTTGCCACGCTCGCTGCCTGTTCTCTATCGTCTACGCAGTACCCTGACGAGGAGCAGAAGAAGCAGCGGCAGCAGGAGTAGCGGCGTGTCAGAGCCGCGAAGGGTTCGTCAGTGTCTGATTGTCCCGACTGGTGTGGGTAGAGGTTTCTCACGCTGGTCTTGCCCCCTATGCTCCCGATGTACGATAGGTGAGAGTCCCATGTGGACCCTTTCGAGTAGCAGTGGGAGCGGTGTTGAGAGTTGGCTGGAGCTTTCGCGTCATGGTCGTGAACCTGGGATGCGGTTTGATATGTGAGTTGTGGTTCCATGTCTTAATTCCTCCTAATTCTGTACGAGGTACATTGTACCTGGCACCAGAGACAGAACCGTAGGATGGGAGATATAGTGAACAGGAGGTAGAAAGATGAAATGAAAATAGGATCGTGCCAAAATTCCAAAAAAAATAGGGAAAATACACAATTTTCAGTATCGCTGATGATCACGCAATAAATTAGTAATAATAATGCAGAATGAGGGTCCAAAGAATATCCAAAGAGAGATCTCGAAGAGGAAAATCGTGGCCCACTGCGAACTCCCGCCGTAGGTACACCTCCAGCAAGCGTCAGCTACGTGTAGGTAGCTGCTACCAGCGTCGTACAGTAGGATGTCGACTTGACCTCGTAAGATACATACATATATATCTACCTGTATTTTATCGAGATTCACGATGCAGAATATTTCGAAAAACCATTAAAAAAAAAACGTACAGAAATGAGAGTTCAACCGAACCGGTTGAAATGACAGATGAGCTGTGCTGCCGTGTACCGCGTACTGCTGCTGCGGCTGCAGTTAGTTGCCCGTTTCACGTGGTAGGACGACCTTTATTGTACGCGCGAGCGGGCATTCACACTACTATTAATAGCAATCATCGTCATCATTCATCGCGTGTTACCGTTGTCATATTGTTATTGATTTTGTGTTTGTTGTCGTTTATACATACGGAGTATATATATATATAATATATATACATACGTATATTTGTCCATCCCATTTACTATCTTCGCCCTTCTTTTTCTCTCTCCCTCTTTGGTCGTAAGGCAGATCCGGGGTCACTAAGTGGGCTCTTCTCCCCCCTCCCCACTACGGTGCTTGCCTTGCATTTTTATCGCGAGAAGTTTTCAGCACCTTCTTCCCTCGTCGACTTGCGTCGGATTCCGCCTGCCCACGCAACAAAGGCGCTCTCAGCGAATGGTTCCTATTTATTTTTTCAAATAAAGTGAGAATCTCACCACGGTGGGATTTGAACTTGGGTATAGTACCAATGCCAGCGGTCTTGAAGCTGACCACTACTAATCGTCTACCGGGGCGATGTATATACCGGTATACTACCAGGTTGCGTATTTTCATCTATCAAATAATTATCAATGTTGTTAATGTTACATCCTTGCTTGTTACAGTACCAGGTATTGCCGTTATTAGTTATTAGTCCTGCTGTACCTCCTTTGTACGAGGTACAAATTTGAATCTAAAATACATTAAGGCAATATCAACCAGCTTAAACTTGCACTTGTACCCTGTGCAAGATACTACTATTAATATCACACGAGTACAATATCGACGACAAGCAAGTAACTGCAGGTACCACGAGTGAGTATAGTGTGATCTGTGATCTGGTATTGTATGTGAACACCATATATTTTGTTGAATGCATCATCGCCTCCCGAGGGCGAGTTTACAACAACAACAACCACAGCGAACGAACGTCTGCAAGACTTTCACAGGAGGAGGGGGGAGGGGGGGGTACTCATTGATTGTGATTGCCTTAGTCATTTGACTATTGACCACGCATCCCTTTCGAGACGGAGCGAGGTGGGGGGGAGAGGGGTTCTTTGGGCTCGATCTAGGCATGCATGCAGAGCAGCAGCAGCAGCAGAAGTGGCAACAACAACAAACGATACCATCAAGACATGGGTAGGTCAGGAAAAGAGTCCATGTTATGATACTGCTTATTGTGCAAGCGTGCAACCATCAACCCCCGCCTGCGTTTCGGTACATATTATCATCATGCAGTACATACAGTGTAGAAGCCCGACCTTCGTAAGGCTCGCCTCGACGTTCATATACGTATAATAATCAGAGACAAGCTAGACACGTTTTCATGGTCATGCACTCATAATGTTCTGGGGACAAACTACACGGAATTAGAGCGATTTTTTCGCGGCAGAACCGAGTGCTTTATTCTTCCTTGATGGCGATCATCGTGTCCAACGATTACTACTGTA
>JBBMHQ010089308.1:0-10841 GCA_037834295.1 Postelsia palmaeformis | reverse complement strand
TATGACCACCAGTAGACCGTCGTAGGTTCAGATGGACTCCGGCCCACCCCGAGGTCGGGGCAGGCCGAGAGAGGTATATACCTGGTATATCCAGATAGTTGTGTTCTCGTATATACAAACATGAATTGCAAGTATGGGGCCGTTTTACACGTTCCAAATATTTGGAACCAACTTCCAAATTTAAGGCTCTCGGCAGCGGAAAACTTGGAAAGTGGGGTATAGGCTTCCACATATTTGAAATTCCAAATGTTTCAGCTCCAAACGCTTCGAATTTTGTAGAAAAAATATTGAGGAACGCCTCTTTATAAGTTCCGAGAAATTTGAAATTTGGAAGTTGGTTCCAAATATTTGGAAGGTGTAAAACGAAGAAAACTCAGCAACAGCAGCCGCGTCGGTAGACAAAGGGAGCAAACAGCCACAAAAACAACAACAACAACAACAACAACACCACTACCACCCCCACCACCACCAAGAACAACAACAACAACATCAACAGAAGAGCACAGAACACAACTCACCGCCACCCCTTTTCTTGAGCGTGAAGGACATGGTGCCGACGTCGATAGGTCCGGCGCAGAATTCACAGTGTCTGGGCCACTTTAAGCGATTATTCCCCTCTCGGGGCATGTGTCGCGCTCGCAGTTTGAAATATCGACCTTGACTCCAAAGTTCTGTTTCCTCAGCTAGCAGATGAAGGGGTTGCACTTTACAGCAGAATTGAGCACTGGCTTCGACGGGGGGAATCCCTTCGAAACCGACTTCCAGGTCCGCCATAGGAGGGCGAGACATAATAATAATAGAAGTCTTTGGGAGTTTTCGTAGGTGTGTTGAAGGCAGCACTTCTAGCTGCAGCAGCAACAACTAACTACTGACTGTAACAGGTACCGTCCACTCTTTAGAATCAGAACCACCAGGAGGAGCAGGCGGTGGCGTCTTCCGGGCAGGAGCAGCAATAGAGCAGGAGGAGCAGAAGCAGCACCAGCAAAAGTAGCACCAGCAGGAGCAACACCAGCAGGAGGCCCAGCGGTTAACTAAGCCGCAGCACCAGCGTGACGCGCGTCATAAGCTGTCCACATGACATTGTTTCCACGCAAACTAAAACTCCGATGACCCGCGTCCTATGTCGTCTTGTAGCCGGTCTCTTCACGCCAAATGAACTGAGATCAACGTTTCATTGGCCAGAAAACTCGCAGTCCTGTTAAATCCGTTCGCGTAAAAAAATGAAGTACCTCTGCTCGCGAATAGTTCAAAGCTCTGGCGAATCAGGGTTGACAATATTGCGAAAGTCTACCGAAACGCCTTCACAGCGACCGTCCAGAGCAAACGATTTTTTACCAGGTAGTTGTTTCTATACGAACTATACTCCCTATAATATATATACCTGGTATATGTATATATAAATATAAATACGTGTGGGTGGTCAACATCAGGTAGAACATGACGCCGAAAAAACGATCTCACGCTAAACAAGACAAGAAGGTGCTCGAGTCGGGACCCGTTGGGCCAAAGATGAATAGGTTGACTGGTCGCCCACCCGAACCATACATATCTGTATACCTGCTATACCGCCCTAACCCCCTCCCCTTTGCAACGGGCCGGATACACGGATCGACGTGCCACCAACACAAGCTAGCTACGATAGAGGTATCGCGGGGGACCATCGTAAATAGCACCTATTATTATTCATGAAAAAGCGAAGTGTATAGGTATTAGTCAGTCCCGTAGGTCCTATTTAATATGGTCCCCCGAACAAGCACTTGCTTTTCGGCAGAAGAAGCACATATAAATTGCTGACCGACGGGGAGCTCTCCATAATATTAGCCCACAATTGTCGGAATTACATTTTCTGTGTGCTGCGGTGATATGGTTGTATGTTTATTTCTAGGCTATACATGGGACAGGTGATCGGATAATTATGATGATACTATGGTGATTGATCTCTAAAGATATGGACAATCAACACACCAGGGAAATTTCACCGGAGGTCTGCAAGCGTAGCTCAGGCCAACCTATTAATAGAGAGGTTGGAACATTGTCCCAGCATGTCTATATAATATTAGATGATGTGTTTGTTGATAGCCAGGGAGCCAGCGTGCATAAGGATATTTAGATTCGTATACAGAAACGAGAAGATCGGGGTCCTGGTGGAGAGGACGCGAGAGGAGAAAAAAGAAGATATGCCGCACCAGAAGCAGCAGCGATCCCAGCAGGGCCAAGTTTGAGCCGGACCTGGTATATTCGTTTGGCACTGGTGCGAAGGCGCTGGAAGGAGAGCAGCAGTTGCAGGGGCGACAGCACCTCCAGTAGCACCGTCAGCAACACCGCAGCAGCCAGAGGATTGCTGCGCTGGTTGCAACGATGAAGCGCATTCATTCAGGAACCAACCACCGTCACACACGCTAAAATCCCTCCAAATTTGTCCCACTCTGAGTAAAAGGCAGCGCTTCTTAATGTCATGTGCGGCGACTCACAAACAAAAGTCTGGAGGCGCCTCTATCTCGAATTAAGACAATACAAATAAGTAGCCACGAGGTATACCGTTTGATAAGGCCATTAGTATCACACACTATTAATAGGGTGATGAGATAACACCCCCACCCGCCAATAACGATTTTCAAACCTTGGTCTTCTCAAAAACGAGGAGGGCGTACTAAATACTACAAGCAATGATGCGTCTATGCATCCAACCTCCTCAAAGAAGTATTTCCAAAGCAACTAGTTTCGTCTCGTGCGCCCCTCAAGGCACCTTCAGGCATGTTCTGGAGGAAACCGGGTCTGAGGTTCGTCACGGGGGGTATGATAGTATAGCCCCTAGTGTTATACAGACTGTCAGTGAAAATAAGTAAGCACCTAACCTGGTAAAGTGTGCTTTTGACGACATTCATTGAGGCATAGATCTCGAACGTTTCGCCACATGTCATCATGCTATTTTAGCCTCTTTCCAAACCCGCTCACAGATGGTGCCTTTTTCATTCCGCGTGGAATGATATATATATATATGTGTGTTTCCTTACGGAAGTCTCAATGTATGTGCCATAAAAAAAAGGAAAAAGTGTGGCGATAGTATAGCAAAAAATCCCGCGGCCGGTAAGAGGCCGACAGGGGGCCATAAAACACGTACTTACGTGTGCAGAACTTGACAGCTCATACAGGGGGAGTCGTAGAACACGTGCGTGTGTGTGCGCAAAAACTCAGGATACATCATGAGCTACCTTGTATTGGGCTGGTCAAGCGTCGGTTGTAGGACTCACTAGAGTTGCGAGGTGTACGGGGGAAGGGCACTGCATTCTTGGTACAGTTTCGCCGAGTATCCAGGTCTGATCAATGGCACCTTGCATGTTTCAAGTCGTTGGAATCTAATGTGGTTACCCTTCGTTTGTGGGTTGTGCATAGTATTGGGGGGGGAACACGCTTATACATTGTAAGGTGGTATCATACGTTTAGGGTTCTCGTTCTTATCGGAGAGTTATCACCCTAGAGTTCACGGAATTCGGGAATAATTGGAGATAAGTATCACAATACGGAGGCGTCCTGTGTGAAGAAGCAAAACAAAAACAGGAAAGTTGAATTTCCACACATACTAGAACCGAAATCATGAAAATCTTGGAAAAAAAAAGCGCGAAAAAAATACCTAGTGGTATGGAATATGTGGGGAAAAAACTCTCCGATGAGTAAATTATTATGACTATTATCATCATGTGGGCTAAAAGCTCTACGGTAAGCAAATTGAATACCAGTGTTTATGAGACTACTACGGTGCACCATAGTATATGAGACCAAATATTGTCCGTAGAAAAAGCGAAATACATGGATAGGCTTCTGTGCGTAGGTCCTGTTCAATATGGTCGTGATGTAGTCTATCAATCTCTCAAAAATGGCGCGAACTTCCACTCTTCAACCATTTCACCGGACTCATCCTGATTGCACCGCAGCAGCGGCAGCAACAATAGGCTTGTTGTGTTGTAGCTCAGGTCACGAAATACAAGAAACTACATCCGCCCTTCGTACGTGTATTATTTATATATACGTTTGGAGGAATGCATGCAGTTAGTATAGGGAACACCACAACGTAGTCAGTGGTAGGTTTTTACTGCTGCCCCCCCCCTTCTCGCGAGAAGTTGCAGCAACGCCAGATAGTAACTCAGCCATCACGGATAGGTTTTACTCTGCTGTGTAGTAGGGGGAATCCTGCTTTCAGGCGCGATTATACTGGAGCTATATACAGCCATTGCGGGAACCATATTACATTTCATAGGACCTACGGTTTACACAAAAATCTACCGGTATCTATTTCGGCATTTCTACTGACAATCTTCTTTGTTCCTATATTCTTTATTGACCGCCCGTTATATGTACTCTACTCTACTGCTGCTGCTGCTGCGACTACCTATCAAAGTGGTGTGGAGCACATCATTTCTTACGCAAAATGTCTGGCCAGGAGCGTTTTCGTATACTGCAGTCTCCGTTCGGGGACAACCACCTGAAATTTGGCTGGTTTGGTTCCAGAGTGGGACTGCACTCTTCATAATGGGGTCAATATATGATCGCGGTACGAATAAATATTGCCAGTGTGCGCTGTGGCTTTCACTGCTGTAGTAGTAGTAAGCCAGCATCTCTCAAAGTATTTTTGGGCCGGCGAGAAGTGGTTCCAGGCACTGCATGCATGCCTGGTACAACAGCGCACCTGCCTGCAGGAGTGTAGACGGCGCTTCTTCCGCGTGCCCGTGCAGCAGTGGCATTCACGGTGGTACATATCAGTCAGAGCTTGTTCCTGCACTTTACTTACTATATACTTTTTATGACGTATGATATCTACATATATACTGAGTATATATATATAAACATGTATATGTGTATTCGAGTGTACGTTGGTCACTGCCTGCCCCTCCTACTAAAAATATACGTGGCGTTTGAAAAACAAAACTTACAACCGCAAAAAAATGTCCGCCAACAACAGTCAGCCAACCGTCACGACGACCCCGCCCGAGCTAACGATTATTAGCTGTCATTTTACTTCACCCCTCTGTTCGCGGGGGGGGTAGGGGGGGGGGTATCATAGGAGGGACGTCATTAGCCGTACTCCGGGTTGATCGTTTGGGCGAAGCTTTTTTCTAACAGCCCAGCATGCAACCACACTGACTACCTGGAGACGCATGTGGGGGCCTGAACGTTTTTACTGTGGCCCCCGCCGCCGGGGTGCAGGTGACTCGCAAATTTTGATGAGAACTAGAGAGAAAGAGGTAGAGAAAGGGAGAGAGGGATAGAGAGGCGGCCACGGTATAGAAGCCTGCCCACACTTCTTTTACTTGCAGCCGATGAGGCCATTCCAAAAACAAGCGGGCATCGCCTGCAGCACGCCTGTACCTTCCGTGGTCTATGAACCTGTAGCACGCACCCGCCGCGGTGTGTCCTCGTATTCACGTACGTACTGTTTTCGAATGTGAGTACTGCTGTAGAGCGCTCCATCGTCTGGCACTGCCATGGGGAGGGAGCTGCGCTACCTCTTGGACACAATTGCTCCGCTCCGCGCTTTGCCACAGACCAGAAAACGACCGGCACCCGTGCAAGCCTCGCGGGCGGCATCAATCGCCCTGCAACGTCGATCGAAGGGGCTTGGGGCCCACCAAGGTACCGTACGTATGATATGCATGATGCGTGTTTGACAAGAAATCCACCCCATGCGCTTGTGGGTGTGTAAATATATATATTTATACATATATATACTACCTGTTGCGCGCATAGATACAGGAGTTGTAGAAACACACGCACACTCGTTCTCACGTTTTTTTTGTGTGAGCACACTTTCTGGGGTACATGAAAAAACAAGTCGTGTATACATACGTAGAGTAGGGGATTTTTCTTTGAATCCATACAAGTTCAAGACAGGAAGTTGATGCCCACCTTGTGAGGCGCACGCTATTTGCAGGAGCATAACGTAATCGTCCACTTGTTGTATTGTGCGGAGGGCCAAAGTAAATAGGACCTACAGTAAACACAAAAACCTGTGTGTTTCCCTTTTTTTACGAACAATACTTACTATACTTGGTCCTATTTACTATAGTTCCTCGTAGTAGTAGGTGGTGGTCGACTGCAGTCGTCCCGTTTCGAGGGCAAGACCTACCTTCGAGAGAGTGGTGGGCTGCAGTTCTAGTAAGGGTTGATAATAAACACCGGCAGGGTCGCACCAGGCCATAAACAGCTCGCGCAGTATATATATGTATGCCGTGTATAGGTGAGGCGGAGGAAGACAAGGCGAATATCAGGCTTCTCGCCAACACTTTTCGAGGATAGGGGATGGTCTACCACTGCGGGTGGGTCTGATCGAACACCGGCCGAGCAAGCAGAGTTCGCGCAGCCATCGTGCCCGAACATGTCTGTTGTGATGTTTTTCTGTGTTTTCCCGACGGTCGTGTGCGGGCGTTGGGCTTCGGTTGACGAAACATACGGAATATTAAAATACATGAGCCTCAGGGAAAGGATAAAACACGAAAAACATACCTGCGACAATTTTTTCCGGAAATATGATATTGTGTTCAATACAGTGCTATTTTGAGACGGTACCTGTATTTGCGGACAGAGTGGCGAGGCCCAAATTTTTGGGGACGCCAACAGTGGGAAGCAGCTTTCATAAGACGTGCTCTAATCGCCGAGCGCTGCACTCAATCCTACCTGGTACGAAGTAGTGACAGTATTTTGTTCAAAATGCAAAAAAAAAGAAGAGAATGGTTTCGCATTGAGCTTCTTAAGCCTACTCGAACTAGAACAAGAGTAAAGTACTCAATGGTATTATACTATTAATAGTCGTCTCCTTTTTAGGCACGCCCATCTTGTACAGGTGCTCACTTTAAGTATTCTGGTAGACCGGTGTGAAGGTGTTGCCCAATACTTCCAGGTACTGTATAGGGTTAAAATACCGATCGATCACCAAGCCCAGGGCACTACACCGGCATAAAGGCCCACGCAGTGGCTCTGACGTTTTTAAGCCTGCTAGGCGTTTCCCGATCCCACACACAGCCCGTGACCACATATAGACACCAAGTGCCACTCTGCTCCCAAACATAAGAATCGGTTTAACTGAATGTGAATATACAAACTCTCAATGTGTTTGGGGACAGACTGACATGGTTGGCGGTAAAAATCCGTGACGGTTACAGCTACAACAGGCACCCCACTGCGTGAAAGAGGGGGGAGGAGGGGAGTACTTAATAACATCCATGGATCGGATGTAGTCCCATGGTTATGAACCGTCGCATCCCTACAATGCCGGGACAGAGCACGTCGGGCTTTCACAGACCAGGTAGTGAGAAGGGGGGTGATAAAAAGTGGCGCCCAAGATGAGTTACAACGCAGTGAGGAGTCGTGCGGCACGGCCGCGACGTGATCGTCATCATCCGTGGATCGAATGTAATCCTATGATTATGAACCGTCGCATCTCCACAATGAGGGGATACAGCACATCTGGCTTTCACCGATCAGGCACGGAAAACAGAGGTGATAGAAAGTGGCGTCCAAGTTACAAAGCGGTGAGGAGTCGTGCGGCACGGCCGCGACGTGATCCTATCCCGGTCCTGCTGGGCGCTCACTCTGCTCATACTGCTGTGTATGGTTCATGTCACCAAGGGTATCGTTGATTGGCTTCGTAGCTTCATTGGGGTTGGTTAGTGTCAGTCATCAGAACACGGACCCCAGGCTTTTGCTGGGTAGAAAAAAATGGGCCACTAACTAGTCAGGTGACATCGCACGCAGAAAAGCCTCGTCGTGGTGAGTAAACATCGCGCTCAACGTATTTTCGTGGGGTTTTCTACTATGCAAAAGTTCTGCCAAAATAACTAACTGTCATCACCTACCATAGCATAGCAACGTCACATAACACCAACGAACGTCGATCGACTTCGATTCATAGCCGGTTAATGGTGCTGTCTGTCAATTTCCCCAAACTCGTCGACGGTGCTACCTCTCTGCTGATCCGCCGACGGGTTGGTGAAGCCTGCGGGCCCTCTCCTGACCTGGAGATGCGTAACCTGCTGCACCGTCAGAACATGATCGAACAATATGCATTTTTTTAGGTGTTCCAAGAAGTTTAGGTTTGGTGCAGATGCCAGCAACCGCGCCAACTACAAGTACGCGCGGCCGCTGGCTGCATCGTGCCACAACAGCTGTTTTGGCAAATAGTTTACACACACGAACGTAACAGACAAATAAATGTTCGTTGCGCGGTCTAGACTTGATGCAATTGGGGGGAGAAGGCTGTAATAACCGTGGCCTGCTACACCCAAAACATGACCTGTGACTTCTACTTATGAAAGGAAAAAAAACATGGTTGCCGTGCGGCGTCATGGTGGTGGTACCTGTATGTATTTATTATGTGTTACCCGGTTATCGAGCGCTTGCTTTCCGAGAGTGGGATCTGCAAAAAAGAACTCGAGTTCTGCCGAACACCTTATCATCCTTTCACAGAAGTTCAACGAACCTACTGCTGCTGCTGCCGCTGCTGCTGCAGTACATTTCCAAATAATATCATTCGTTTCGTATAGGTTGGATATCTGATATTCCTGCCAGTGCTACCTGACGACGGCACGCACCACCCACGCCGTGCAATACGTGCTATGAAGCTCGGAAGCGGTGTCTACCAGCAAAGACTAAGCATGTTTTGACACTCGATAGACCCGCCCATGGGTCAGCCCATGATCGACCATGGCATACATATGTCGACGTACATACCCGTCTATGGTGCAACCAACGGAAACGAAGGGCTTCAAGGAATGCAGAAATTGAAACCCATCCAAATGCATAGTTGATTGATGAGAGATGCTCCTCCGTCCGATGAACTGCTGAGTGTCACATAGGCAAGCGGAGACTATGGAAACCAGGATTGGCCGTGTATTTCAATATTTTGCTAGCCAAAAATGGCAGGATCCACATGCGTTCGTGTCGCTGGACATGAGGCTCGGAAGTACTGCGCGACCGTCTCGTCTCCTGCTTGGGGTATTTTGGCTCGTTGCCGCAACTTCGCAGTTTTTATGCTACAGTAGCATTGGACTTGCTTGCTCTCCTGGTTGAAGAGGGGCCGATGTTGTACCCAGACTGCAGTACAGCAGTAAATGTATGAATGCACCATGGCACATTCCAGGAGTCCATGGCGTGGTACATTGTCGGTACCTTCGATGGTGTTTGCAGCCGGTGACAAGACCAGTACTAGCTGGTATGTGTTAAAAGCAGAGCCGACCACATGGGTTCGCTCACGGACTGGTTAATGGGCTGTGCAGTGAGCGCCCGATGTTTAGAAGCGTCAACGTCTCGACCAGGGTCGATGCCTAGTTATTTCACCCCCGACTTTGACCTAACTCTTTTGTATCGGGTTTTTAGTTGGTCCCACTGTTGAGCTGTGTTGGCAACCCAATTTTCCTACTATTGTTACTTGCCGATCTGAGCCCATTTTGATTTTCGTACCTACGGGTTTCTACTGCACAACTGATGAGGATGTAGATCGTCGTGTTGAAGCAGACATCAGGTAGAACTCGCGACGAGCTGTTTCGACGTTCGATGGCCCAGCAGCATCGACGCTGGACACGTGAGTACAAGTAGCAGGAGTTCTTCGGGTCATCCGCCCCGATGATCGCTGTGCCGGTAAGGAGGCGTTCATCGGGGCAGGCGAGGGTAGATGTTACGGAGGACATCAACAGTAAGTAAGACCAGATATCGTGAGCAAAAGTAGGTATATATACGTCGGTTTTTGTGTCTACCGTGGGTACAATATACTATGGTCCACCCCGTAACCACGCCCATAACTTCCACAGAAAGGATCGATCCTGATTTACGTTTGCTATAGTGTATACGAGGTATGGAGACATCAGACCCGGCCGGTGATTGCGTGCTTTGACATTCGAGCTACCGTTTGAGACCCCACCATTCCCACCCACAAAAATGTATTACCGCAGATAGACGATGGCGAAACCGAGCGTATGGCATGACAAACACCCAGCAAGCCCGATGTTTCGTATTGATTTAAAATATACCTCAACAGCTGTGAAAACCTTTTTCCCCCTTGGTGGTCTGTGAACCTCGCACGGCACAGTAATGTACAGTAAACAACTATTTAGGACCGTGGAAGTCAACGACTACATAATAAGAATAATAGTGCTTCAGGCAACGCCAGACTGTAGTACTCGTCTGATGCCCACATCGTGTTCTCATACAGCTCCACCTACTGCAACTGCTCGCTTATTTTCAAACCTCTGACACTCATCCATGCCTTTGCTTGACGCCGTACCCCCCCCCCCCACCCTCCCCCGCCCGCCCGTCCGCCCGCCCACCTCCAAGTATTTGACAGGGACACTCATTCTCGGCCTCGCTCAATTGACAGATTCTTCGACTGGATATCATGGGCGCGGGCACCATCCTTCTCAGCATTGCGCTACTCCCGGTACGACAAATCTGGAGCGCACAGTCTGACCCTCCTTACGACGCCGAGCAGCTTCAGATTCGTGCCGGCTACTATACAGAGAATGGCAAATACCGCGGTGGGATTCCGAAGACAGATAGCGAGCACGAGCTCTTCGGATGCACCGAGTTCGTCTACAACAACAACGCCACTTCTGAGGACAGCAGCACGGTTCGAAACGCGACCGCGTGCGTGCGCTGGGCGTCGGACGAAGTCAGCACGGACGAGTACAAGTTTGACCGATGCTCGTGTCTGTCGGTGGACAGCTTCGGTGACTATTGCGAGGCGTGGGCTTGCAGCAGATTCGAGGTAGACCAGGCTATCCTTCTAGAGAAGGAGACACAGAGCACGCGATGCACCTGCGAGACATCAGCTCTGGAGGAGGAGAAGGAGCAGAAGG